>CABHPP010121349.1:0-45767 GCA_902168425.1 Peromyscus attwateri
AAAAAAAAAAAAATGAGAATTCATATTTTCAAATTTGATCTTGGGTTAAATAAAATATATTTAATGAAAAGTGGTTGAAATGAATCTTTTTTTTTCTTTCTAAATGAAATTCTGTACCTAGATTGCTGGTTGGAAGGTAGAAAAATCTAGAAATGATGCTGCTTAAGAATATTTTTAAAAATCCACAATACACAATGCAATTTAAGTTGAAAAGTAGGAAGAAAAACTAATTTTTAACTTTCAGAATCCATGGTTTTCCATACTTCGCTTTGCAAAAAAAAATCTAATCATTTCCAGAATAACTTCTTAATTAAAAAGATCACCACTCAAATAAGTACTCCGTAGTGGTCACTTTGTCTTACCATGACTCTTTCTTAGTATCCCAACCATAAGTCTGGAAGATGCCCAATTTGAATTGAAGTTAATATCATGCATTAATTGACAAAATCTTTGTGGTGGTTCAAGTCATTAGAAAGTTACTATAAATTTAACTTATAAAATCTGTCATAAAAGCAACACATATGATCCCAAGCACACATTCATTTTTATGTTGTTTGTGGAACAATTACATAGTATGTCCTTATGAAAATTTGTTATCATAGTCTTCATAACTTTCTATATTCAGGCTACAACCCATATGTGTTTTCTTTTTTTCTAAGGCATATAAAAACCAAAAATTAAATAATTCTTATTTAAACATAATGTTCTATGACTTTAGCTTCAATATTTGAAATAATTATACAAAATATATGTGGGGTTTAGAATCATTTTGTTTAGGGATAAGAAGGAAATTCTCAATATGTTATAATTTTGTAAATATTAAAAATGTAGAATTTGTTGACTTAAGCTGTTGCTGATCAAATATATCCATCATGATCATCCCCATCATCATCATCATCCCCTTCATCTTCATCATCATCTTCAATATCATCCTTATCATTCATAATGTCGTCTTCTTCACCTTCATCATCAGTCCATTCATGGAAATCTCCACTTGCAAAATCTCCAGAGATTTCAAAATCAATAGCTACAAAAGCAAGCACCATATTTACTTTACTAATCAATGAGATGAGTTTTGAGTTATAAAAAATAAGAAAGAAAATAGAAAGGTTTAATAAATCTGTATTTGTTATTCATCTTCTCAATGAAGATAAGAGAAAAATCTATACTTGGAAAAACTGTGGTATGTTAAAACTCTCACTTGTTAAAATGTTTATGCTCATAGTACTGTGCAATGTAAGATTTCCAGTTTAGTAAATTTGATCTCACCCCAAATTTTGTAGAATTTCATGACAGACTAAAAATCTTACATACTACTTAGAGTTTCTCTTTAAAGTATATGAGGTGGAAAAATCATCACAGCAAAACATATACTTCCTAAATTTTAAAATCAAATAGATATATTACCTGATATTAAAAAAGCAACTTTATAAATATGATTCAGCTAGTGAGCTTGCCATAGGAGCCTGTCCTGGATGATTTCACTATTCCTTCCATTTAATCAAATATTTTTTCCTAGAAAGTGGTAATTTAGAGATGTAATTTAATCTAATAAAAAAGTTGCAAGGATTTTGTGTTGAAACACCAGAAAATTCTAGAAGATAGAAGAGGCAAGGAAATTGATTTTTCTAAAGAATCTCTAGAAATAGCAATAGCTTGCTAAAATATTGATGCTTAGTTAATGAGACCTGTTGTAATGTGTCATGCAGAATTGAAAGATGATAAACTTGTGTTGATTAAGTCAGCCGCTTAGTGGGATTGATTTTTCTGTTGTTACTAGAGCAACAGAAAATTAATACTCATATTACCTTAAAATTAGCTATTAATATTTCTAGAGATAGCAAGTCACATATATTCATTATAACTCTAATAAATATTAAGTCCTCAAATGATACATTTTTAGTTTTCATTTTTATAAATCCTATTAATGTATGTAGATGGTTATAAATTGGTTGATTTCACATTATACTGAACTTACCATTTATGTGAACAAAAAACTGTTTCTTAAATTCCATATTCATATATATTATACTTGCAGCAGTATAGGAAAACCCAGGAATAAAGCTTCCAAAATAAATTCCTGTTGACTTATTGAACTCATCTGCAAGTATTTTTTATTGGTAGCATAAAAATTAAAATACTTTATCCATTACTAATATTACAGGTAGATGAAGCCATAAATTATCTACACATCTAAAATGCATATTATAAACATATGTTCTTTAGTTGTTAAGACTGTTTAAGGTAGGTATTGAATCCTAGTTGCCACTTTGATCATGTAGGTGTAAGTTCCCAACACCAAAATCAAGCTATGAAAATGTTATGGAATAAATAAATGCAAAAGCAGGAAGGGATGGTTGTGTAAGATTACTTGTTATTATTTGCTATTTGTTTCTTGTTAAATAATCCTTGTTTATCAGTATAAAAATTGCATAGGACATGGTCTCACTGAGTACTTAATTTTCATAATTTTGATTGATAGTAGTGAAAATAAAACCCATTAGGTCTGCTTCATGGCATTGTTTTACATAATTACTTCCCCCTTCACTGTAGCCAAATAGCTGCCAAACATGAGGAAATGGAGTATGTTTAATTGGGGCTAAATTTTAGAGGGTATGATCCATCATGGCAGGAAAACATGGTGGCTGGAGGCACAAGCACAGCTGCAACAATGGGAAGGAGATTTTGAAGTTATGGCAGATGCATCTTAGAAGGCAAACCAGGAAGGAGAAATCCATACTGAAGCTGGACTGGGCCCTAACCTGCAAAGTCTATTAGACTACACATTCTACAGGCTCCATAAGTTCCCAAGTAGCATCATTATTTGGGGACCAAATGTTTAATCATAACAGCTTGATAGGTTTGTGTTCAATCCATTATAGGAGTTTGGAGAGTACTGTAATAAGAAGGTTTTGTTTTTTTTTTTAAATAGTTAATTCTCTGTTTAACATAAACACAAACACTGACTTGCTTTCTGGAAAAAATGTTTGATAAAAATTGGAAACTGTCAAATACATATAATGCCAAAATCTTATATAATCTCTATATAGACACATAAAATGCATGTTCATAAAATAATTAGAACATCAACTGTAACTATCATTTAATATATAAATGTTTTTCATCCCTAAACATAAGGAAACAAGTAATGTGTTAGTATAATTTATCAGACTTCATAGACTTGAAATATGTTTTGCTTGGGTTGGCTTCATTTAGTTTGGCTGATGAGGGTCATACTACTCAAATTATTTCCTCCAGAGGACCGCAGACAACCATTCCACATGGATCTACAAACAATATGCCCTATGTTTTACAGACTTAGGTTAGAAGAAATGACATCTGCTTTGTCTGTGACAGACATTGTAACTTGATCTAGGAACTGGGACTCAGCTTTTAATTATTCTCTTCAAAATACTTAAATGTGTCTGTTTTCTATATTTTTATTGTTACTATAGAAGTTTACAATATACAAAGACCAAGCCTCCTTTTCACCCTTAACGTTCATACATATTTTACAAATTTGATAATCAGAATAGGGTAGGCCTTCATGAAATGCTTGAAGAAGTTCATGAGCTTTTGAAAATTTAATGGTGTGTTAGGAAATTGTATGAAGTGATCCATTCTCTTACCACAATCCGCAACACCATTTATTCTGGATCCTATGACTTCATTTCCATATCTGTCAACACACCAGCACTGCCCTACACTGCCATGGCATTGTGTTGGCTTGTAGTAACCGTCTTCATCACAGAGAGGGATGTACTGTCCTGTGAAATAAATGGTCACACATACAAATACAAAAGGAGTTGATTAAGGAGGTCTATTATTTTTTAGGTGGTCATTATGTATTAATGTTCTAAAAAATCAAAACATGATTGATTCTATGCTTATATTAAATCATTCAGAACATTTAGCATGGCATACAAAGCCCCTCAACTGTCTTATTATTGACAAATTCTTGTTTTGCTTTCCAAATTTTTCATTGATATATTACAAAATATTATTCCATGTCAAGCTGTTTCTCTCCAATATAGTGGTACTTGCTTATGCCAACTGACATCCTTCTCCATTCCTACACTTCATTTCAAGGCTTAAATATGAAAATATGAAACTATGACTCATAGACAAAGTCTTCTCTCTCTCTCTCTCTCTCTCTCTCTCTCTCTCTCTCTCTCTCTCTCTCTCTGTGTGTGTGTGTGTGTGTGTGTGTGTGTGTGTAAAGTTCCTCAACAAATACTCAAATACTCCAATGTTAGCTACAACGTCTGGATGATCAGATGTTTTCTTTTCTCCCCTGCTTATTCTTTCATATGAACAGAGTCACAGATTTTGGTTAAGAAACATCTAGTTTATAGAGAAGATATGAATGTCATTTTCTATTACCACCTGTGGGATGATAATTTTACACCTTAAAAAGCTTCATAAGTCTAATAAATACATGATATGTTCAATATAAATATAATTCATTTGAAGTATATAAACTGGCATGGACAAATTTACCAATGTGGAAAATTTGTGAATTTTCTCTACAGACTTAAGGGCATGAAATACAAGAAAAAAAAAATCTTTGTAGTATCGACTTAAATAAAATATTATGATGTTGCAATCTTTTTTATGCAAGGAAACTTAGAAGAGAACACTGGTAAGTACTATACTTGCACTGCAGACATGAATGCAAATGGATCTTCACATTGGAACACAGGATGCCTTACCCTCACAGAGCAGCTGGCCAATTTAGGTATGCATAATGACCTTACCCTAATCAGAAAGAACAGTTAAGGCGTCCAGTGTTCTAATATCTATTTTATTATTCATGAAAGAAGAGTAAGGAAAATCTTCCCATGTGGTCACTAAATGTGATTTTTAAAAAGTAAGTTCAAATAAGAAAAGTCAACATTCTAATGGATTTCAGTATTACTTGACCTTGACCAACTCTAAAATATTTATTGGAAGTTAATAGTTTCCTCCACGGTATGATGCAAAACTTTGGATGGCAGAAACATTCTCATGCATCATTATATTATTTCCACTCATGATTTATATCCTAACAAGCAGCTGGCCACAGTTTAAAAAGAAAATTGCCCTGCTAGTTTTTATACTCATCAGTTTTTCACCTAAAGCATTTTATGACAAACCATTTAACTGAATGATGAGCCCTAAGCCAAGAATTCTCTAGCAATAAAAAAGTTCTAATTGAAAGTTACTGTATTTTAATTGCATAGATACTATATAAAATAATGTATATTAACCAGATTCAGAGACATTGTAAAGTCTTAAAGTATGATGCTTCAATATACACTCATGATGCGCTGCCTCCTGTGAAACTGCAAATATGCACTAATGATGCTAAACTATAAACAGTGGCAGAACTGGTCAAAGCCAAGTTGTATTGTAGCAAAAATAATTTGTTAGATTTTACAGATGAGCTATAATGATTTGCAGCATGTAAAGAAAAGAATGGAAAGAGCTGGGTGAAGAATGTATAGAAAATATTCTCTATGTTAGAAATGTTTCCAATTTAAAATGGCTTCAAATGAAATTTATTAATAACGTGATTATACATATAAACTATAAGGAAATGTAACAGCATTGTGATATATCGATAGCCAATTATTCAAATATTTTAAGAATTTGGCTAAAATATACAACTATCATCTCTCTCTCTTTATCTACCTATCATCTATCTACCATCTACTTATGTATCAAAATTTACTTACTAAAAGCTACAGTACAAAATTTATTAATGAGAACCACTAAAAGTCCTGCTCAGATTTCTAAATCAGAGTACTTTTCACTCCATGTATGTGATAACTTGCTTATATTTCACATAGGTGATCATATATGGTGCCATCAATTCTTAAACATTTAACTGCAGAAATAGACATTTGTGCTGATTCTTAAATTTAGTATTGCTTAAATCTCTTTTGTACTGAACAACTTTCAAAATGAACACGATATTAGAGTAATAAAACAGACATTATATCCTTCAATAGGTGAGGTAATAAAAGTAAGTTCAATGACTTTCCAAAAGTTCATAAATTTTGCTGATGAAATTTAATGCAGTCTGTCTTTGTTGGATTAATATTGATTTTATGTTGCTGTTTCCCTGGGGTTATTTATATAAGCAATAAAACTTCCAGAAGAATGAGTTGCAACTCACCTAGGAACTTCTTCATCCCTTGTCGCTTCTGAATGTTGCTGAGCTCCGTCTGGCAGGGTGGGTCTGAAACGACATCAAACCCAATACTTCAAGAATTTAGTTAAGCAAGCCATGTGCACCTGCCAAGCTATCAACCTCAAGTGGGACTTTTCATTTCATGAGAAGATGCATGCTATCCATTTGTTGTCTTGGTATCACATGGATATTTATGTGTGGACTTCTCATGATAAACATGTACACAGAAATAGCTATGTATGAATACATGACAGAGTGTAACAATTTACCATGTGCTAGCAATGGTATTTTTTCCTGGTATTCCTTAGAATGACTGAATTTGATGAAGAATGAAAATACCACAGATATAGATAATGGAACATACTTACTTTTCACATTTAAAAGGTCTGCAGTCTAGATTCAATTAATTGCTGACCCAAAAACTAACTCATCTCCCTCTCATTTAACATATGTCATAGGATAATAAGAAATCATTTTCAGTATAAAATATTCTATGAAATGGATACTGCTTTTTTCCAGTTACATTGGAAATTTAACCATTTTGTTATTGTATAATGTTACTGTTGTACTTTGGTCTTTCTAGTTTATTCAGAGGCTTCAAATGTGAAGTTATTTAAAAAGAGAATACAATCTAAACTGTCATCAGAGTCAAGAAATAATCTTACAGTACTCAAGCCAAAGCGTAAATATATATTTTGTGTGTTGTATTAACAATTGGTGATTTAAATGAGCACATGTATGTGTAGATAATTTGAACAGTCTAAATAGTTATAATACAATACATATTATTGAAATTTAGTATACTTGTTCAAAAGTGAATGCCATCAGAACAAATGAACCATTTTTATCCTTGACATAGGTAGAGAATGAAAAGCATTATATCTGTCACAGGACATTAAAATATCAAAATAATTCTTACTCTTGTACACTATGTACTCTCAGGAAATAGGTAAAATATACGATGCAATTCAAATAATTGTGAAATTGTTTACTATGCCAACTGCCAAATGATTCAATCATAAAAATTCATAGTAGAAAGAAAGAATAAATAATGTGCTTAAGCTGTTCAGTACCTGAGAATAAAAGTATTATATCTTAGGGGTAGAAAAAGTAACTTATTTTTAAATACTAAGTAATCACTTTATTGTTGTAGTTCATTTTTAAATTGATGTGATTTAACTTTTCCTTAAAATAAAGAATATAAATCAAGATACACTGAGAGGTCAAATAAAAATTTTAGTCTCATGGTTTTACTGACATGATATTAGCCTAGCTTCCAAATTTTCTTTAAAAAGTAATGTGCTATAAAGGAGAAATGGATTTCTTTTATTTTCATTAAAGAAATGTGGAGATTTATGCTGATATGCATCTGAAATCTCAGCTACTTTTGAATGTGTTTATAAAAAATCATTTTACACATAATTTTTCAAATTAAATATTAAAAATTTCAATTCAATCATATTTTCATACAATATTAAACATTCCTTTCCCAGTTTTTAGACTGTCATAACCACCATGTACCCTCAGACTCAGTGAATTCAGTTTTGTAGATTTTACATGTATGTTCATGTGTATGTATTTTTCAATGCTCATCAATAAACACGGAAACAAAACGAAAATAGCAACTGTTAAAATACAAAAAAGTATGAAAAGTATGAATAAATACATTTTAATGATAATATACTTGAATTTATTATCTTAGTGTACTTACTATTTAAAGTATAGTAGCTATTAATGACTGGAAGGTCAGTTTATGGAGTGTTTGCTTACATAGAATGCATATGTAATTAAGCCAATAATGTGTATTCACAAGTGTGTGTAATTTAAAATATTTAGTAAAGTAATTCAATATTAATTTTTTGCTGTTTCTTTTTTATTGTAAATTGTTTTTTAAAGAAAATACATTCTGATTATTTCCCTTCTTCCAGCTCTTCCCAGATACCCTCAACTTCTCCATTGACACAAATCCTTTTGACTTTAACTGACCTACAGATGGTTTAAGGCCTCCTCCATAGCTAAACATATGGTTGATTTACTTCTTAATGTGTAGACAATTAGTTCCTCCCTAATTTCTGAAATATTACTAAATGTGCATAATTCAGTTAGCAAAGCCATCCTTATAGTTTCATATGAAGTATGGTAATAATTGTTACAGTTTAAATATCTTGGTCATTCTTTCATCTTTCATCAAGCCCATACTAGCTGCTCCATATCAACTTGTGTCCTGTTGATTCAGTTACCACCAAGATAACAATGATTCCTTAGTTTTCTAAATGTTTATTATAATGTGAGGAGTTTAATGTGCTTTCCCCTGCATGCATTTAATACATAACATGATTAAATTCATTCTAAAAGTATGGTTCTAAATTAAAAGTGCATTTTTTATCTCATTTAGAGTTGGAGGGGATTGAGGGTGGTACCTGGGAGGAGTTGAAGAGAAGAAAGAGAATGTGACGTAAGTATATTTTAATTAAAAATATATAATTTATATTAAAGGGTATACAAAGAACATTGTTGCTCTTCCTTTGGTCTCATTTCTTGCAGAGTTCTGGAATATTCTCTCACTAGCAAATTTTTAACAAGCTAAATTATTTGGGAAAGATTGAAAGGCTAAGTAATTTTGAAAATAAAATGAGTAAAAATAACTTCACGGTGAATGCCGTTTTCATGCAACTCATTTAATAAGATCACAAAATGGAACATTAAAAGTCCACAGTACAGTGATAAAAACCCCATTTATTTTACACTGTGGGCAAAGCAGATAGCAAATTAATTTCAATGACTACTTTTAATATCTATGTTCTCACAACTCTATGTGCTGCTTGCTGGTTCATAATGGAAACTGTAATGAAATACATTAATATAAAATATTAATTACTATTTCCATCTTATTTAGAATATTTTTATCTTCAGCACAATTATTTTGTTCAATATGGTGCTTATTTGTTCTTTCATTAAACATTCAAATTAGAAAAAGTGTACTAAAATGAGTGAAGCATTGGTAAGTGTTAACATTTTCATAATGAGGGAAATATAAAATTTGAAATGCAGGGCAGCTAATCCCGCCGTCGTAGCCTCACTTTTACCTTGCTGTCTCTGGAAGCAGTAGCACCATTCATTGTTAGATATCAAACTATCCTTGTACGTGTCACAAGAGTTGAAGAATGCCTTGGTGCACTGTTCATTCTTATCAAGATAGATGCTCCCAAGCTCTGACTGGTCCAATAGCAGGTCGTAGTTTGTGTCAAGTCTGTTAAACATCCAGCCAAGTGAATCCTTGCAAATTGGCAAAATACTGGTATCGAATCCTACATGCAAAGAGAACATGATTAGCTCAGTAGGCAAGAAACCATCATCAGAAAGCAAAATAAATCAACAAAGTGGGCAAGATCGGAGCGGAAGTACTGGGGAGTCATAAAAGCAATATTTTAACTTCAATTTGAGAAATTTGCTTCCAAGTACATTAGGTATAAAAATATCTATCTGTAGTTTTGAGTATTAACTGACCACACAACATCTGTCAATAATTAGTCATCATTCAATGGAATGGTATTGCAATTATATGTTACTTATGCTAGCCACTGTTTATGCTTCTCTGATACTTACTAGAGCACCATAAATTCAATATATTATTAGATATCAAAATCTGGTGAAATCCATTTTCATATGAAGAAATGAGGTATGCTGTTTCCACAAAATCATTACTAATACATACCAGATAATAATTCCCATATATTCTCTGTCTTGGTAAAACTATGATGAACATAGCATTGTACACAAAACCATTAACAAGAGAAGGAATAACTATGATGCAATATTACTTATTCTGACATCAGCTTCTCTTGTAGTGATGTTTACAATTACCCATGTGCTATAATGGAAAGCAGCAGGGTGCACTGGGGGGAGGGGGTTCATGAAATGGCAGGACTGGGTTGTATCCAAGCTAGGTGCTACTACACATGGGTCATCCACTAACCTCACTGAAGCAGTAAGTCCTACATTTCATCAAATGCTGCCAGTGATTTGAACCATTGAGATATTACCCCAAAACTATACAAAAAATACACAATTCCTCCAACTAGAGAGAGGATGTGAGTGCTTGCTTGTATGAGATAGGAAATACCATACAAGTTAATAAGAAGAATCGAATTAAAGTTCTTCATGAGTTGCTAAAGCCTGAGGAGGGCTACCACAAGAATAAGTAACTTCTGGAAGCCACATAAAGAAGCTCATTCCCTTTGTGGACGTCTTTCCCCAGGGCTCAGGCAAAAATTTGAAGGAATGCGAGACAGGAACATAGAAAAATTAAACTGAGAATCAAAGGTGGTTGTGGAGAAAGGATGAAGAAGGTACATTCACCAGCATTTTTATCTCCTTTAAAATTCCTTAATTTCTTAGAAAAGAGATGAATATCATGCTCCTTTCCTTCACCCAGAGAACAGGTTAAACACTGAAATGATCTATCATTTCTATCATTAAGAAAAACTTGGGAGAATATCTTGAGTGCTGACCTATAGAGAGTTCAGACACCGAGGAGGGCCAGGAGAGAAAACTAGAAAAGGAGACAGTAAAGCCTGCAAAAAAAGGTATGGGCTATCACCAAACAGGCTAACACAGAAGTAATTAAGTTGACAAAGTTAAAAGGAAGGACATGAGATAGAAGAGATGGCTCGGGGAACAGTGGAAAGATCTCTACAACTAATGAAACTGATCCAATCATAGAAGAATCTTATAGAACACAATGCTTGACAAATACCAAGCAAATAAATCACAAATAAAAACTTGACACATTATAGTTATATTTAAACAAATGACAATGAGCAAATTTTAAAAGCAGCTGGAAGCAAAGTCCATGTTCCTGCTGAGCAGCTGTTCTCAGCCCGTGGATTGTTACCCCCACAGGAGTCACATATCATATAACCACATTACAATTCACAACATTAAACTACCACAAATAGTTACGGTTTTGAGTTATTTTGTTTACACTTAATTTATATATTTCCCTTGGTTTTAGCTATTAATTCTTAAATATTTCAAGACACCTACTAGTCAAATATTTAATTTTTTTCCTGAAGTGGTAATTTGCCTTGTTCATTTTGCCATTATGACTGGGGTAAGATGAAATTACAAAGTTGTTTTAGATTTTTCATTCTTCTAATTGCTAGAAATAATGAACAATTTAGGGGGATATTTATTAGTCTTTACTTCAAACTAGGTTCAGATTCTTAGATTAAATTATCCTGAAGACAATAAATGGTTTCAGTTAGGAAGAAAGGTATCCTTTTTGTTAAAAATAATACAATTGACAAAGTTTCATTACTCAGTTACCAGAAATCTATTATGATTATAAATCTTCCTATGGACTCCAAACTTGCTGGGTATAATACTAGTTCCCACTGTTCGGGATGCAGTGCTCCTAAGGATCAGAATGTGCCCACAGTTTACTGTGTGGCCAGGCCAATGGGGTCATTTCCAGAGGAATGAAGTAATGTAATAGTTGTACTGCATTAGATAACTTGCATATATATTTATTTTATAATTATACATTAAAATACATAGGATAATAGAATTTCAAACTGCAAATGTTATTTGATCAAAATGAAAGTATCACTACTTTAGGACAATACCTTAGTAGTGCTATGTATGGTACATAGTTAAATTTCATTATAGAGAAAGTTACATCTTCCTAATAAAAGGAGAGAATGCCAGATGTCTCAGTAGTTAGAATCACCAAAATAAGCAATGATCTGGTTGTTTTATTTTATTACTTGAAATGGGGAAAGAAAATTTATCTCCTAACTTTCATCTTTGTTTTCAATAGATGAATTTCCCTATTATACCTAGAAGGCTCCTATTTCATTAAAATGGGCCATTATTTTTAAGCCATCTGATTCCAAATTCAATCTTCCTCTCAATGTGATGACAGCATGACACAAAGTGAATAGTATCTTGGTAAGAAATTAGAATGCCTTCATATGCCCTGGGGGTTGAAGTAATTCCATCATTTTCTCTCACTGTGAAGAACAGTTGGTGTGTGAGAAGCAGTGGAAGACGTCATCCAATTCTGAGAGTAATGCTCTCTATCTGAGGATTATTGCATATGATGCTCATCTCCAATATGCTTTCCAAGTTGATAAAAGGGAAATTCACGCCATTCTCCTTTCTTAGTAGAAAACAAACTCTATTACAACCCATTAAAAGGATTCCCAGCATAGTTCTTTTTTTATTAGGTTTTTTTTAATTTAAAGAATAAAATAATGAAAATCTTGGCATATAAGTCAAACTCACAAGTTACAAAGACCTCTCAAACTAACAGTATCCTTGAAATCATAATACAACGAAAACAAAGGAACTCTAGTTCCTTCAGCTGACATCATAAAGTCCATGTGTTTTTAGTATCCAATTTCCCTTCTATGGATATTATTTTCAGCGTTTGGATTAATTATATTCAAAAATATATTCATGAAGCCTTTCTCTTATATGAAAATTATAACAAAGATCTTTAAACCTTTATCAATTTTTTCAATTTCTTTAAAAAGTTATATTATTGACATTTTGTTGATTAAAACCAATATACTGTGAAATATTTATAATAGTAAAGATTCAAACAAAGTGTTCCTTTTCTACATGGGCTTATAATCCTTATATCAGGGCTGTGATAAGATTTGGTCAGCTAAACGTCAAGTTAGTGTTGTCCTAATCGAAAAACCTACTATTATCACCTGTTTCAAAGTTATATCATAGAAGCAAACTGTGTAACTCATGTAAGACACTCAACCATGTTGATTGATAGTGAGCAAGTCAGTCAGACAAGCAGCTTCTCCATTCTTCTTGCAACCACAATTCATATTCAGGTTGCCATTACATTTAAAGGAATCAAACATCTTCACACTGAAGGCTCAGCACGTGACTTGACTTCTGTCTGGTTTCTGACAGAGCTGTGCCCATCTGCTTGTGGATAACGTTGATGGTGTTAGTTACTTTTATCGTTGCTGTGTCAAAGCATCCACCAACAGCAATGTGAGGGGAAAGGGGGGTGTTTTAGCTTGTAGACTGAGGGTATGGTCCATCACAGCAGGGGGGGCATAGTACCATAAAGTACTTCTAACTCTGGGGCAGGAGGATGAATTGTTCATATTGGGGCCACAATCTGGAATGAGAAAGAGACACTCAGCTCCCCTATCTTTCTTTTCTTTATTCGGTTCAGAGCCCTAGTTAATGGGGCAGTGTTACACATCCAGGGTACGACGACAACTTCCTTTCTTAAGTTAAATATCTCTGGAAATGCCTGCAGACAGGTGTGTCTCACAGGTGGCTTTAAATCCAGGCTAATTTATAATAAAGATTAACAACAAGTCCATCCTGTGTCACCTTCACAGTCAAAGAGATCACTTTTAAACGGATAAAATTTCTCCCTGTGTTCCACCAAATGCCTCCTAATGTAGAATGTGTTTAGCCTGTTCAAAAGCCCACATATTTATTATTAGTCTCAAAGACTGTTCAAAAGTTCTCAGCGGAAGTCACTCCCTTGACTCAAGGCTAACTCTTAACTAGGAGTTTACATATGGTTGCATGCATCTATATCTAACACCCAATGGGACAGGACTGGTAGTACAATTCCAAAATGAGGAAGAGGAGGATAGCCAAGAAAGACTAGATAGAAGCAAGACTAAAAGCCAGCAGGGAAAATGCCCAACCCTGAAGCTCCATATCTGCATCTGAGAATTGTTATGGCTTCACATGGGCGCCAGTTCTGCCACATACAACATGTTTAGCCCTCTCTGCTCTGGCTCTCTTACCGTTCCTACTGTTTTCCTGGACCCTGGAAATTCCAACATCCTGGTAGCTTCAATGAAGCATAGTTGTCATCTTCGTAAAATGGTCTCTCAAGGCCTCCTTCTAGGGACTATTACCTTGTAACGTAACTCCCGGCTTCACCTTTCTGGAGCATCCAGAACTCTTACATTGTGTATCTGCAACTGTTGGCACCATGTGGATAATGTATCCAAGTTCACCTAATAGCTCAATATCCAGTCTGGTTTCCTGTTATCACAATTATAGTGGTCTGAGCAAATTGGAAACTGGTTCTCTAAAAACATTTCCCTGTATGGTCATTTTTGAAGAGAAAACTTGTTCAGCAACATTCTAAATTCAGGTTCTCTTCTTTAAAATGAGTATGCATTCCTAGCAGTTGGAGGCTTTGGTAGTTTTTACCCTAGATTACCTTTCCCATGGAGCCACTGAGAAACACCAGGTTTATTTTCAATGGCACTGATCTCTTTAACAAGTGCAACTAATTCTTCTGAACTCAACTGGTCTACAATTTTAAATTTGCTCCTGCTCTTTTCTAAATCATATTATACATTTTCAGTATACGTCTGACCTCTTTCTTCATGGATCTAAGCGTGGTGTGCAATAAGCATGCCACAGCCCAGTTGTTGTGCCATCTTGCATTGCCTCCATGGAAAGGCAGAGGCCACTATTTTTTAATTAATCCCCATTCACAGTTTCAAAACATGGCTATAACATACCCAAATGCTTCAGCAGAATGCAACCTGGATAATGTCTGGCTGAGACAAATACATCCCTCAAAGGAAAATTAGAAATAATAAAACAAATACTGTTTTGTAGTTATTCTTCTTTGTTTAGTCAGTAAGTCATCCATTTCAGCACTTTCTTGCATATTTGCTCCACAATTTATGTTAAGATACATAATATTAACAAGAAATTACACATACCTTGCAAGTTACATCTAACAGAAATGACTAGAGACTTTTATGGGAAAGAATAGAATGAATTTCTTCAGTTTATAATTTTAATTCCTACCCAGGGATATCTACTTGTATTCACCAAACAGCAACACAAAAAATAATTTCATGGAACTCAATTTGAAGCAACAGCTTAAACAAAACTTAGAGGTAAGATGGCATTTTTCTGTTCTACACTGTGTACCATGTAACATTTCCATATTAAAGTTGGTTATTTGATATGGAAAGTGTCCTGTTTCTCACAAATGTGACAAATGCAGCGAGCTTCTATGCCATGGTCATCTTCAAGCCTTTTCCACAGACAAATGGATATTGGAACCTATCAACATATAAAGATCTCCCTGCTGAGATAGCAAAATGCTTTTTCACATATGTTTTAGTTACGTTAGGGGGTTTTGTAGATGACAATGATATTAGTAAATTAGATAAAATCTCTTAAGGAAAGCTTTACTGTAAATAGCTACACATAAATGTATACTATATAAAGTACATCTATAAATTACATTTTTCAAATTTTTAAAAAATTAAAATAAAATTATTACTTTCAATTTTTCATATGAACAATAATCCAAAGGTTATAAAAATTCAGCTTCTATAATTTAAATCAATGCTGGCAGAAAAGACAAGTTTAATATTTTTTAATTAAAAACAACTATAGATTTAGGATGAATAGCATACATTGTTAAGTATATGTTGTGGCTGATTTGGGATTTATTTTTTTAAAGAATATTTAAAAGTACTGATCAAATTCATTGAAATTAGATTTGTTAGATGTTTATAATTATACAGTTGTTATCCAAATGAATAAAATTTATTCCTAAGTAGCCACTTTTATTAAACTAACAGCTAATAATTTCTAAGATCTTATTAAGTTGAAATCACATTCTTATGCTAGCTAGCCAACTATCAGCTATTTTTTAATGGACAAAATACAAAAGCATGCATTTAAATGCATGTATTTTATGTCTCTTTTATGACCTGGAGAATGCATACTTGGCTCTGTGAATAAATATGCTTATTTCAGCACATTAAAGAGACATACTACAAAGAAGCATATGGCTATATAAAGTATAAAATGTATATTCACAAAATCTACTGAAATTGCTGATGCCTAATATGTTAAAACTGTGCATTGCATTTTTCTCTATAAAATATGATAAATACTGAAATTAAAATATTATGCAAGTCTGACTCTTCCAGGAAAATAATTATATACAAGATATATGACATTATTTTGTTAAAGAAATTATTTGTGCTAAAATAAAATGACATATTTCTCCAAAACATGTAAGGCAAAATTAAAATGCATGAAGTGGTAGAAAAGACTTCTAAAACCTTCTTCTTGGTCAATGATGCTTATTATTTAAGGATTCATACTATATATATATATATATATATATATATATATATATATATACAAAACAAAATGTTATGCTATAAAACTAAAATTAATTTTTCCTTCTATTGAAATGATGAAATATTTTTGAGATTTTTTCCTCCTGTTCAAAATACATTGCAAATTCAGTTTTTCTTGTTTTCTGTGTAAAATGCATAGAAGACCATAAGAATGTTTCAGAATATTTTTCTAGACTTTATGTTAATGTCATAGTTAATTATTAAAAGATCATAATACCTGAATTCTGCTCCTTGTGATATGTAAATATCTAGATCAAGCCAAACTGTATGATTTAAAGTTTTAACTGCATTTAATTTACTGTAGTGTAACTGGAAGAGTAGCTATGCAATGTTTAAATAGAATAATATTATGAAAGAAAAATAAAAACTAAAAGAAGATTGGGTAGGACTTGGAGCCTGTGCCTCTGGCCTTTTTCTCAGCACTTTGTAAAGAGAAAACAGTAGATATATTCCAAAAACCAAGATCAACAAGCAGGAGACAGAACCCTGGTGTTTCAGAATTGGTTAACAAAATAAGGCTAGGACACTGGGAAGGATTCATTTAGGAGAATGTCAAGATTCCAAGTGAAGAAGAAATCTGACTCCTCTCTTTTGGTCTTTGTTTTGCAAGGGGAACATTCTTGGCAAATATATTTTTTATTGACTTCTTAAGTAATCTTGTGCAATCCCGTTTTTTTTTTTTTTTTTTTTTTCCTTTCTTTTGCAGAGATACTCAACTGTAGAAGAACTTCCTGTAATTCCATTACCATATTCACAGTCTCAGGACATTTCTTGAATGAAAGTAGTACTTAGGAAGCTGGATAACACCAGGCACCTTGCTGAGCACTCTTGGTGTACTTCTAGATTTAGAGAAGAGACTGGTCTGAACTCAAATTCAAAGAACATCTTTGAAAATGTGCCCTATTATCCTTCATCCCCTAACCGGTGGAAGCAGATGCAGAGATCCACAGCTAAGCACCAGGCTGAGCTCTAGGAGTTGAGTCCAAGACAGGGAAATGGGATTCTATGTGCAAGGGGCATCAAGATCATGCTGGGGAAATCTGCAGAGACAATTGAACCTAGCTAGTGGGAACTCATGAACTTTAGATCAGCAGCTGTAGAACCTGCATGGGACTGGATTAGGCCTTCTGCATAAGCAAGACAGTTGTATAGCTTGGTCTGTTTAAGGGCCCCCTGGCAGTAGGATCAGGCTCCATCCCTGGTGCATGAGCTGGCTTTCTGGACCCCACTACCTATGGTGGGACATGCAGGGGGAGGGACTTGGACCTGCCTCAACTGAATGTACCAGGCTTTGCTGACTCCCCATGGGAGGCCTTACCTTTGAGTGGGTTGTGTGTGGGGGAGGTGCGGGGGTGGGGGGTGCAGGGTGGGGAGGGTGGGGGGAGTCTGAGGGGGGAGTGGGAGGAGGGATGAGAGGAAGATCTGTGGTTGGTATGTAAAATGAATAAAAAGATTTATTAATTAAAAAAAGAAAATGTTCTATTCAAGAATATATATTCAAGAGATCATTGTTGATATGCATACTTAAAAAAATCAATATGAAAGGGTCTGGAAGGACCTTACCCAAGTCAGAAGTTTTATTCAGGATGCAGAATTAGAGGAACTTAGTTGTTATTACTATGAAGTAATTTCAGACTGAAAGATGACAGGAAACAACTAACAGTGTCCAAATTTTTATAATGCAGTCAAAGACAAATGCCAGCAACTCTCCTAAAGTTTTGGTAAATATTATAATTTGTTTCTGAAAATCATAAGAAAAAAATGTATTTCCATAGTTGATTTTAATTTTTCACATGTATTAAATCATCTTCGAAATTAAGATTCATAAATATTTAAGGTTGGGATTGTGGAAAATGGCTCAATTAGAGGAAAGTTAAGAAAGATATTTTAGAAAAATATGAATATTACAGAAAACTGTGTGACGTTACTGTCATCTGGACAGAAACTGCATATTGATGGTTTTGAAGAGAAATGGAGCTCTTGTTCATCATGGTAAACAGTGAGGGTCACATGCTGGAAAATTCTTTGCCAGCTAAGACACAGAACTCATATTGTTACTTCTTCCATTTTTTTCCAGCCTCTTAGGAAAAAATAATCTTTCTGATCTTTCAAATATTCAGCCATGTTTCAATATCATTTCTAAATACATTAAACAAAAACACACTTCATGTAAGTGAAATATTAAATTGTTCATAGCAATACCTCATTTCTCTTGACAATTTCCACATCAGTTTTGTTTTTTTTTCCAGTGTAAGAGCCAAAGTTATGTTTTAAGTTTTAATTATTGTGCCTAAGAGATTCATGAAACCAAAATGCCTCTAACCTATAAGCCCCTTGCCCAAGGACATAAACTTCCTGAAATGCTGGAGACTATTGTTTATTGAAGATAAGAAGACACTTGTTGTCAGTTTCCTAAGCAGATTTGTTAGACCCAGCTGCACTGTATGTGCTTGATCACATGTTGGAGGTAGGTACATAAGCAGCATGCATGTCAGGATTATGCTTGTCCCTGACTGGATGTAGGCAGGGAGTACGTCAGGATATATGCTTGCCACTGATCAGACCTTATGGGTTTGCTTTTATAAGGCTCTGAAAAATGTGATGCATTGTCCTTTTCTGGGAACCACGGAATGGACCAGGATAGAGTCCATCATCTCAGCCAGTATTTAATTAAAGCTTCCTCCAATTTGGCTCAAAAATCGTGGCATTGGTCTTGTTCTCGACCTGTGGGACTAAAATCTGGTGTAACAGCTAAAAGCTGTACTAGCCAAATATTCTGTGTGAAACTGACTCTTAAGGAACTTATATATCCACTTCACACAGGACAAAATTAAACATGTCATCAGCATCCAGATGAATCTATGTATGATCTCTAAATAGTAACAAAAGCCTTTTGTTTTATATCCTCCTACACATAGAGCTTTTTTATATTTCTCTCTTTTATTTCTTCTTCCTTTCTTAATTTTTAAAGCATCTTGCTATGTGGCTCATGGGGCCTTAAACTCATACTCCTGCCTCAGTCTCCAAAATGCTGATTTTTCAGCCATGTACCACCATGGCTAGCAACAGTTCTAACTAGAACGTCAATGCTCTGAAGACACAATCCTCATGCCTAAGTCAGAGTTGACTTTATTTTATTTTCTTACAAACTACTGCAGAAGTCCTTTGAAACAATGTGCTGGATTTTGTTCATAGTGTAGGTAAAGGATAAATGTTGACAAGCATATTTATTCTGAGAGGTTCACTAGATGTAGGTCACCATCTTCAAGATAATAGCTTTATCCAGTTTAAAAAATCTTACTGCTTCTCTCAGGCCTCAGCAGGGATTTTGTCTTCTTATTTTGGCTCCCACTCTCATGAAGGGCCTTGAACCAGTCTCGAAGTCTGTTTGCCACTTCTCTGAACTCCAGGTCACTGCAGGCTAAAGACAGAGAAATAATGTAGGTGTTTAATAATAATAAAATCTAGTGGGATACCTGATAGTTTCCTGCTGTAAGATTCCAATTCCCAGTTCCCCTTGTGGACTACAGAAGTGGTTTCTGCCCCTATAAGGGCCTGTATCCTGCTGCAAGCCACAGGGAAATGTAATGGAACCCAGCTACTATCACAAAAGCTACTACTTGGAAAAGTCAAGGACTTTTTCGAAGATCAAGCCATGGCTTAAGAAGTCTTAGTGATATTTTACCTTTTGTATATGTATTAGCTGGTTCCTAATATGATTTTGTAGTGTGCTTCCAAGAACTCCTAACAGTGTATTTATCTAAAATACCTATCAAGCATCCAAGGCTGAATGATCTCCTGAACTAAGGTAACACCCTTATGGAAACAACATCTGTCCTCTAGCTTTATTTCTTGTGCAATATAAGGTGAGACTCTGCTTTCTTATATAGCCTTACTAACATTATAGACTCCTAACTTGTTACCTAACCACTTCTAGGAATGTAGTTGGAGCACACACATTCCCTTTTTCTGATATACTAACTGATCATTAGCTCTCAGTTGACCTCCTCCTTTATCACTCCCCCTTTGGGTTGTAAAAAAAAAGCCTGACAGTCACTGCCTGAGGGAAATCTTTACCTGCCTTTATGACCCTGTAGGAATTCAAGCCTGGTGACCTGGCTGGAGAGGGAAGATTGCTATTGCTTGGGTTTATAACTGACTACCCTAGAGAACTTGAGGACGGAGAACTGAGAGGTATAAGGAGACTTAGAGGAGGATTTGAGGGATAACTTGAGGACAAGATGGAAAAGAGAAAAGAGAATGGAAGAATTAGATGGGTAAGAACTGGAGAGTAATGAACTAAGGTGGGGAAGAACTAGATTGAAGGGCTAGAAGATAGTACTAGAGGAATGAGATGGAAGATGAGGAAGAGACAGATGGGGAGGAACAAGATGAGAAAAAAAGAGATGAGAGAAGAGCTAAAATGGGAAAGAACTAGATGGATGAGAACCTAGATGGGGGCAGAACTAAGATGAGAGAATTAAGATAGAAGTTAGAGAGGACAGCAGATAAATGTAGAAAGAAATCAGGCAAGAAAGGAGCTAGGCACGAGAGCAGAATAGAAGCTGTGTAGAGAGAGAACTGACATAGAATAATAAAGTGTACGGACTAAGGAGTTTCGTGTAAATAGATTCATTTCATCAAAGATTAAATTTTTAGCTGGTTGTAGATTCTTCCCAGACCATGGGAGGGGACTATGGAGGATCTGGACCCCCATAGTCCCTCTTAGTATCCCATCTTTCTCTATAGGCATTCTGGCCATCCACACACTTGGGTGACAAAATGCCCCCTCACTGTGAAGAACATGGTCCCACCTAAAGTCAGACCAAGCTTCCCATTCTTTTCACCTTCTGTCTCTCTACCTCTACTTTTTAATTAATCTAACATATGGCACTGAAACCCTGGGAAAGTTCTGGAGCCTTCGTCCCTAGCAGACAGCTCTAAGACTTTACTTGAGGTCCCTATAGCCCTGCATAGTAACCAATTCCTCTTAGGAAGTCTTTTCTTTTCACTCTCTCTCTGACCTTTCTCTTTCACCTTATTCTCTTGCCCTGACAGTCTACAGTCACATGCAGACAACAGAGCAAAATGCTGGGACAAGGTAACTCTTTGGGTCTGATTCAGAGGTACTCCAGTTAGATCTGGGAGGTCACTGGAGCTTTCTTCTGTAAGGCCTGTTCAGTAGAAAGACTTAGAGACTTTCCATTGGCTGTGACACTACTCATTCAGCTGAAAGCTCTGAGAAACTTCCACTGTCCTTGCAGTTCCTTATCTCTGGAACTGTCCATTAGATTGGGGACACCCCTTTATTAACTGGTGTGTTCAGTCATTTCGAGACATAGGAGATGCTCTCCACAGCTGGTCAAAGATTCTGAGATCTTTACTCCAAAACTCTCAGAACTTTTCACTGACCTGACATTCTTAGGTTCTGGATGCACTGGAGGACCATAATTGCAATGGCCACTGCTGGTACAAATTTACAACTTAAATCAGTGGTTTTCAACTTTTTTAATTCTGCAACCCTTTAATACAGTTCCTCATGTTATATTAACCCCCAACTATAAATTTTGTTGCTACTTCATAACTGTAATTTTGCTCCTGTTATGAATTGTAATGAAAATACCTTATATGCAGGCTATCTGATAGGCCACCCCAATGAAAAGGACGTTTGACTTTCAAAAGGGGTGGTGACCCACAGGTTGAGAACCACTTATCTAAACAAGTTTAAATAACTCCATATGATGAAATGGCAGCATGGTCTAAAGCCCCCTCCCCCACAAAATTCATAGTTCATTTTAATCTATTCTCAAGGCTGTGGCTTACAATCATGCCCAGAGCCAGAACACATTATTTTAGCTGGACCTCCAAATTTGTATCTTTATAATTACTCCTGACAGAGATAGCACAGGACTCTTTTACCTTATGCCTCTTTTGTCTTGTGCTTTGGCCTACTTGTGGATCTGCCTCTCCAAACCTGGAAAATCCTTGCTTGCATCTTTAACAGTAAGCGTTAAGAGCATTTCAGGCTGTCTGTGCCCATATGCAGTCACACACAAACTGGTTATGAATATGTAGATCACTGGGTTCAGTCTTTCACAGATTCGAATGATTTGGGAGTGGATAATACTCACGTTGTTCTACTCTTCTAAGGAGTAGTTGTAATTTGGCCGGGTGCTCCAAACCAAACATGCTTGTTTAAAAGTTTCCTCCAACTCCTCTGTCCTGGGTCAGGCTAGCTGCCTGACCCTGTGCAGGGAGAAAGAGAGCAAAATATAACAGCCCAAGAAAAGACACTATGTGCTTAAAAACAGCTAAAAAGCAAACTATTCCCAAAAGGGGATTACTGCTGCTTATCTCATATCCCTTTCTTGGTTTTGTTTAACTCTCTAAGTACCCCATCCCTTTTCCTTGGTTTTGTTTACTATCTTTAAAAAGGACATAGTGTAATCACAGAAGTTGAACTCTCTAAATACCCCCCCCCTCTAATATTTCTAAAGACATTTTATCTCAAATCTGTAAGCATGGTTTTGAAAGGCTGTATCAGAATCTGTAGGAGTCATTTAAATGGCTGTAAAAGTCCAAGCAGAAAAAGTTAGCTTAAAATCTGTAACAATGCAGGGTTAATAGCTAAAAGTATTTGTATAGATAATCTTAATCTGCTTTGCATAGTAGTAGGCATGTAACTTGGATTCAAATTCTTATTTAGGAAAAGGGTGTGTGCCTGATGGGCTCACCTTGGAAGAGCATATGGCTTGCTACTGTCTTGGCTGATGACTCCGCAACTGTGTGGCTTTTTGCTGTCATCTTGGATGGTGATTTTATCAGGATGCAAGTAGGCCATGTGACCTTACTACCATCTTGGTAAAGGCTATCATGTGGTATATTTCTACTTATCATTGTATTGCCCATTTTAGACTAATGAAGCACCATCAGTCTTCTAAGATAGTTTGGTTTAAAACTGGATCATACAAAACACAGATAAATTTCTAACTTTATTAAGGTTTAGCTATTTGGTGAAGCTAAGCTATATAAAAACTGTAATGTTTTTGCTATGTTTGTTAAGCTTTGGCTATTTGGTAAAACTAAGCCATATAAAAACTGTAGTATTTTGCTCTTTGTCAAGCTTCATATATTTGAAGAAACTGAGTCAAATAAAAAACTGGAATTCTGTAAAAGTACACTAAAATGTCCAGTCTTTGTGTGGACTGTATGCTGTGGAATAATGCTTTTGTACACTGGTTTAATAAAACGCTGATTGGTCAGTAGCCAGGCAGGAAATATAGGTAAGATAAGCAGACAAGGAGAATTCTGGGAAGAGGAAGGTTGTGTGAGGTGAGGCCAGCCCGCCATCCAGGGAGCAGCATGTAATGGCACACAGGTAAAGCCATGGAAAAGGTGGCGACATACAGATTAACAGAAATGGGCAGAGTTTAAGTGTAAGAGCTAGTCAGTAGTAAGCTTGATCTAATGGCTGAGCAGTTTTAATTAATATAAGCCTCTGTGTGTTTACTTGGGTCTGAGCGGCTACAGACTGGGCAGGACACCGGAAAACTTCCAGCTACAACTATATTTATAGTTTAAACTTTATTTTGATATTAAAGATTCTTTAATTCAAGAATTATAATTTTTAAGTCTCCAACTTAAAAGGATAAAATTATAAAATCCTAATTTTATAAAATAGTTACAAATAATTATAAACTCTTAAACATAATTAATATATACAAGTTAATGATCAGTCATGCTAAGTACAATGAGATTTGCAAAGACAAGCTTGAGGGAGGGATAGACCAGTATTTATTTCACATTACACAGTCTTCTGTTATCTCCCATCAGATAGTATTCTGCATATGTTTTCAATATTAAGCCTAAAGCAAGTAAAGCAAAACAAGTTTACAGCAGACTTAAAGTATAATTAATGCAAAATAATATTCCAAATCAGGCATATTTTTAAAAGTGGTTATAAGCCGGGCGTTGGTGGCGCACGCCTTTAATCCCAGCACTCGGGAGACAGAGGCAGGCGGATCTCTGTGAGTTCGAGGCCAGCCTGGGCTACTAAGTGAGCTCCAGGAAAGGCGCAAAGCTACACAGAGAAACCCTGTCTCGAAAAACAAAAAAAACAAAAAAAAAAACAAAAAAAAAAGTGGTTATAAAAGATCGATAGCTTTGATACAATGGGTTAAATTTATAATGTGATTAGATGGTAGAAACTCCCAGGCTTAAGTAGTTCCCTTGGATGGAGTACCATTCTACTGAGTTAGTTGCATGCCAGCCACATTGTAGGACGTAGAGGCATGAGAGATAAGACCTGCCAGAAATCTGATGCTTCTACTTCTGGCTGCATAAGCCCCACTGGCCATATAGGACAAACCAGGGGGAAAACCCTCCTCCTTACGTAAAGATGAATTACTCATGTCTCACATGACAGGGAATAGATTTTCATGCAGAGTGGAAGATCTTAGAGTCTATATCAAGATCCCAAATGACTCAAAAAGCAGAGAGGCAAATAGCAATTACTCTATTCTCTTGAACCAATATATGAAAATACTGTCAACAGGGAAACCATGTACCTAAGCCTACCACCCAACTAGTATGGGACTTTCATGCTAGGCCAATTTGTCATGCCCTTCACCCTGGCATACATTTCTTTGTTTTAGGAAAAGGTAATTTCAAGGTCCAGACCCCACAAACCCGTGTTCCCTGATTAAAAGTAGATGACAGAGTCATCAGGAGGAGATGACTTAGGTGAAGGAGATTCTCTCCTGTGGTGCTTTGACAATACAATCCAGTCTACCCAGATAAGGAGCTCCAGGGCCAGGCCAGGGCCAGTGGCTGTGCTCTTAGGTTGCATCCTAGAACAAGTATATAAGCTTTGGCAGTGATGTTTGTTAATGTTTTCTAAGAAATTACAAGAGCCCAAAGCTCATTTAATTTGGTTATCTTGCTTTACAAATTATGCCTCTGAACAAACAATCTATTTTTAAAGTAAATGGTTTTAAGAAACATGCTCACTGTTGTCAGGATGTGGTGACCTAGAGATTTATCCAAACAAAAGGAGTAAAAAGTTGGCTTTCGCCTTCTTTGTTAATTCAGTTCATGTTACACATAAGTTATTTGTGGAAGACTTGGCATGACTGGTTCCTTTCATCTTTCATCTGTTGGTTGGACATATGGAATAAAAATGTAGAAATTTTTAAAAGTGTCTCTTCATAGGGTTAATTTTAGAAACCTTTGTAAAGTGAATCATTTATTCCTGACATGACAGTCCCTGACTTGATTAGTAATTTACAATGTTCTAGATTATTGAGGAAAAAGCAAGACAGTTACTGTCTTTGAGATTTTTTTTTAAATTGGAAATTAAAAATCATTTCTTTAGTGGGAATACAACTTAGAATTACATTATCTTTTTATGCAGCTTGATATTTACTATATGATCTTGTAATACAGATACAACAATTTGATATTAATGAAAATATGTATTAGTTCATGATTTTAAGCACTAAGATAATAGTTCTAATTTTTAAAATCCCACCTTTTCAAGAAACTTTGTTTTACTTGAGATACACTGTTTTGGTTCACTAAATAATAGCTAGTATTGTTAATATTTGAAACAAGTATACAAAGTTTATCACATGCAGAAGCAAGGAATATCACTTAGAAACATTATGTTCAGATTCATTTCTTCAATGCTAATTTTTATTGACTTCTTTTACCAAGCTTCCAGGTACTTACTACCTGTGCAGGAGTCTGATATAACAAACAGATAGTTACAGTTACCTTATTCTCCTTTAGAATTCTGGTACATGGCTCAGCCCATTGCACAATTGTGTTTAACTCATGTTAATCTTGACATAAATGTTTTCTCATGAAACTTTGTCTCTTAATATTCCACGAAGTTGTACAGTTATTACCTCTTGATGTCCTAGATCTTTGACAACTGTTAAATTTCATCATGGCCCCTTAGATGGAATCTTTTCTGAGGTACTCAAACTGCTACTCTACTCAGAGGCCATACATCAGTTCTTAGCAGGTACCAAAAAAACAACATCCTCAAACCCTGAAAAGCAGACAAGTGACCTCTGAAAAGGACTAATGGACCATCAAAATTATTTCTCTTCCTGCTACTCTGTACATTGTTTGTGGGACTTATAACTAAAATGGCTGGCCTGAAGCCTTCTTTGCATCAATTAACCTCTGTCTCACCGGCTCAGATCTACTTAAGACCTTTCAGGGCCAGCTCGACTCCTTAACTGCTGCAGTCCTGCAAGAGTAAAAAGGACCAGCTCTGACTACTGCTAAGGATGAGTTTTGAGCCCTCCTCAAACAATGCTGCATCCTGGCCAACAAATCCTACCTGGTTTGAAATCAGGCCTAAAGACACAGGGACCAGACAAAAAGTACTTGCTTTCCTTCCACTCTGGCTCTTCCCCTGATCACTCTTTCCTCCATAGTATCCTCATACTATGTTTTTTACCTTGTCTTTTAAATGTTTTACTTACTGAACTTCACCCTATATCCAAACACAAGGTTCTATGAAAGCTTCCTCAATAGCTCTCAACCTACAACAGCTCCATTTGCTCCTGATGCATCTGTAAACAGAAGTTTTATATGCTGTGGAGAGACTCCGGCTAAAAGAGAACTTTTCACTGCTGGCCAGATACAATTCTTGACATTAGTCCTCCATTTTTTTTCCTGTCCCCCTTCCTTGATGCTCTGTAGCTCTCTGCCACTTCTGCTAGCTTATTTTAGTGCAATAGTCCTGGCAACTGGACAAGTCATTGTCACTCTGAATCAAGTCTATGGCCGCTTTATCTCACTGGCCCACTCTGTTTTTCCCATCTCTGCTCTCTCCTATTTCTCAGCTTTCCTGGGAAATGCCTCAATTTTACTCTGTAACCAAATCATCTGCTTTCAGCTCTCAGTAATTATTTCCCAAGTCTCTCCAGGAATTCAGGATGGCAATCACCTGATCCATCACAGCTGATAAGACTCTCCCTTTGCTACATGGCCAGAGGACCCCCTCTTCAATGAACCTAGAACTCCTTCCTCTGACAAAGTCACTCCTTAGAAGAAAATGGGTATAACACCCCTGCCCTACAATTTTCTTTTATATCCTCTCAGAGTTAGGAATGATAGCTTCCTGCTGAAAGACTACATTTCCTAGTTTTCCTCGTGGACAACAGAATTCCTTTCAATTCCAGAAGGGGCCACATTAATTTTTCCCTACAGGCATTCTGTCAATCCTTAGAAGTGGTGACAGAATGGTCCCTCCCCATAAACAAGGTCCTCCGGACAAAGCCGCTTTTCTTTATTCTTCTGTCTGTCTCTCTTATGCTACATTTTAAGTAATCTAACAATACTAACTCCAGTCTTCAACCTGTTTCTGGAATTTGAATGATAAAAAAAAATCCTAAATGAAAATAAAATCAGAGCTGTTGTTAATTGTGATTCAGATTTTTCCAGAGCTAATAATAACTATGTGATTCCTGTATAAGCCCCAGGTTCCAAACAGCCAGCTCATGCACTGAGGACAGGTCCCGGGTCCCACTGCCTGGATGCCTCCCAAACACTTCAAGCTAATCAACTGTCTCACTTATCCAGAGGGCCTGATCCAGTTGGGGGCTCCTCAGCTATTGGTTCATAGTTCATGTGTTTCCATTCGTTTGGCTATTTGTCCCTGTGCTTTTTCCAACCTTGGTCAACACTTGGCTCAGCCTGGGAGGAGGGGACTGGACCTGCCTGGACTGAATCTACCAGGTTGAACTCAATCCTTAGGGGAGTCTTTGCCCTGGAGGAGATGGGAATGGGGGGTGGGCTGGGGAGAAGGTGGGGGGGGGTCACGGAAGGGGGGAGGATAAGGGAATCCGTGGCTGATATGTAAAATTAAATTTAATAAACAAATAAATCTTAAAAAAAAGAAACCTGAGCATAAAAAACTATGTGATTCACATTAACATAATGTAATAAAATGATACAACATATTTTTAACAGTATTAATTTCACTAGAACTTGGCCTCCAGTCATCACTGAAACAACACTTGTAGAAGATTATTAGTTTTAGAATCATACAGATTGAGTCTTAAATCCATCTGATGACTGAATCACAGTAATATAGAAGGCTTAAGTATTCAAGTTTAGTGTTTTGGACTAGATTATTTAATATTTGTAAATTAATAAATATAATCCACCATATAAACAGAATGAAAGACAAAAAAATCACTTGATCATTGCATTAGATGCAGAAAAAAACTGAAAAATCTAACATCTCTGGAGAGAGAGAGAGTCTCTTAGAGAAACTAAGAACACAAGATGCATATATTAAAATAATAAGGGATGGTTTTCATCCAAGATCAACTTAATTGAGAGAAACAAATCAATTCCACTAAAATTGGAACAAGGCAAGACTGTCCTTTCTCTCCATACCTACTCAATACAGTCTTAGCTAGAGTAACAAGACAACTGAA
The DNA here is from genome assembly GCA_902168425.1 of Peromyscus attwateri. Lineage (NCBI taxonomy): Eukaryota > Metazoa > Chordata > Mammalia > Rodentia > Cricetidae > Peromyscus > Peromyscus attwateri. The sequence goes on from CABHPP010121349.1 coordinate 28,821, forward strand.
GAAGATGGAGAGAATATAAATAGGAAGGGAAGAAATCGAAGTATTTTTATTTGTAGATGATATAGGAACCCTAAAAATTCACCCAGGAAATCCTACAGCTCAAAAACTCTTGACAAAGTACCTGGTAGAAAGTTAACACACACAAATCAGTAGCCTTCCTACATACCAATGACATTAACTTAGAAGGAAATTAGAGAAACAATGACTTCCACAACAGCCTCAAAAGAAACATAAAATATCTTTAGGTGATTCTAAAATGGAAGTGAAAGACTTGTATCATAAAAACTTTAGCACCATGACCAAAGAAATTGAAGAAGATATCAGAGATGGAAAGATCTTCCATGCTCATGGCTCTCTAGGATTTAGTACACTAAAAGTAGTCATTCTACCAAAAGCAATCTACAGATTCATATTCAATGCAATCCTCAACAAAATTACAACACAATTCTTCACAGATCTTTAAAGGACAATCTTCAGTTTCATATGGAAACACACACACACACACACACACACAAAGAGAGAGAGAGAGAGAGAGAGAGAGAGAGAGAGAGAGAGAGAGAGAGAGAGAAACCTGAAAATAGCTAATACAATTCTGAGTAATAAAAGAACTGGTAGTTATCACAATCCTGACCTCAAATTGTACCACAGAGTGATAGTGGTAAAATGAGCCTAGTATTGGCATAAAAACAGTCACATTGATCAATTGAATCAAATTGGTCAAATTGGTGACCCAGGTGTAAATCCACACACTTCTTACAATGAAATGTAGATTCTAGTTCTAGTAATGGGTTATATCTAATTGAGTTATTGGCCAAAGGGGCCTGAAAAGACCAAACACCTTAGGCTATTGCAGAGGCTATTGGTTGTTCTCCACAAATGATGGTAAGGCCCTAGTCATAAAGACAACACCTACAGAACCTATTAAACATGGACAAGTCAAGCTGATGCCTACCTAGAGCCTTCACTCATACTGACTACTATTCATGGTATTGGAAGGTACTCTGTATTCTACCAAAGGGTAAGGCAAATAACAATCTAGCTACAAACCCTTTGATTTACAATGCTGATCTGCCTGCAACATGTACTATCGCAATGATGGTGCAAAGCTTGTGTGAGTAACCAATCAAAAAGTGATTTGACTTCAGTCCCTCTCAATGAGATGAAATCCATCTCCAACATAGGTGGCAGAGACTAGACATATCAGAGACCTAGGGTAAATCCAAATACTACTGTTCTGCTAAAAGAACAAACTGATAAAATGACACCTAATGCCATTCTGCTATACCCATAACTCAATGTCTTATTCAGCCATCATCAGAGAAACTTTCTCTTGCATTATAAGAGAAGAAATACAGAGACCCACAACCAGACAATGTAGAGTGAGAGCTCTTGGAATGCTCTGTCCTAAATTGGAGGTCTCCATCAAATCCCTCCTCTTAGCAGTCTACATATATTGGAAGGGGAGGCAGAAAGATTCTAAGATCCAGAGGGGATGGAAGGCATTTAAAAAACAAGACTTTTTTCTATGTATCACAGCAGGACCTTGTGATACATAGAAAAACTCAGAGACTGTGGCAGCAAGCACAGGGCCTATAAGGATATGGTCCTGATGGTCTCCTGTGCTGAGAGTGGAAGTGGACATAAGTACACATCACACATCCCTAACCCAAAAGCTATCTCCAAATGATAACCACTTGCAAATGAAAAATTACATTTCTTCGATGAGTGTACAAACCACTCTTAAGGCCAGGCCCCATGCCCAGCAGTAGATGGCCTAAACAAATTGAACTCATTGATATTTTTTGAGGTTTTATTTATTTTTCTTTTTTTCTGTGGGATGCTGTTCTGTATGCTGTGAATATGTATTTCCTAATTGGTTGATAAAATGCTGATTGCCCAGTAGCCAGACAGGAAGAATAGGTGGGACAAGCAGTCAAGGAGAATTCTGGGAAGAGAAAGGCTGAGTCAGGAGTCACCAGCCAGACACAGAGGAAGTAAGAGGACAAGGCAGAACTGAGAAAATGTACCAAGCCACATGGCTAAACAAAAATAATAATTATGGGTTAATTTAAATGTAAGAGCTAGTCAGTAATAAGCCTGAGCTATGGCTGAGCATTTATAATTAATATAAGCTTCTGAGTGATTATTTTATAAGTGGGCCACGGGCCTGCGGGGACTTGGAGGGACTGGAGAAACTTTCCAATCACTATTTTTTTTTTAAAACTCGTGGTGCTTTGTTTGGACAATATTTTTGCCTGCAGTTTTTTGCTTATGATTTCTGATTATGTGGTTTTATGAGAGATCTGTGTTTGTGAATATGTGTATGTGTGTCAGCATGTATGTATGTTTCCTGCATTTTTCCTTTGGTTCTTTTTCCTTTCCTTTCCTTGATTTTTCCTACTCAGGTTTATTTGTTTTTATTATTATAATTATTTTTATTTAGATGTTTATATGGTTTCTAATCAGAGAGAGACAGCATGAAAGGATGCAAATTTGCGTTGGTGAGGAATTAAGGAGGTAGGGAGGATCTGGGAGGAGTTTGTGGAGTGGGGCCATAATCTGAATATATTATTTGAAAAAACTATGTTTAAAATAAACTAATAATAAGTATTAAATATGTTTTAATTATTAATACATGTATAGGAATACAGAGGGTATAGAGCTACATTATCTGACAGTGGGAAAGACTGTAAAATATCTTTAAAATCCTGTTATGTTTGCCTTATAAGAAGGTAAACACTAAGAATTCTTGGACAGGGTAGAGTGGTAGAACACTTGCTAAAAATAAAAAAGTGAAATATTAGCAACCTTCCGCATTTTGAATGAACCTTTACTTCACCTTTGCTTTTCATGTTACTTAGCAACAATTATTGTTTAAAAATAAAACACACTGAGCAGTAACACAATAAAGTCTTGACTAGTGCTAAAATATGCTATTCAATCCAGTAATTGTATTACCATGTTTTGAAAATACAATTATATATATATATATATATATATATATATATATAGAGAGAGAGAGAGAGAGAGAGAGAGGCTGCTACCACAAATATTTTTTCCTTCTGTTATGAAAGGCATGGTTTTCTTTCCCAAGGAGGACTGCATCCTACTAATGCTCTTCTTCTTCCTTTCCTTTTTAAAATTGAAAATAGATTTTTTTCATATAATATATTCTGATTATGGCTTTAATCTCCTCCCAATCTATCCAATTCTGTGCTTTCTTTCTCTCTTTCTCTCTTATAAATCAAACATGCAAATGAAAGATGTACAGACAAACCATAATAGAACAAAGAGAACAGAGGAAAATAAAACAAAACAAAAAAAACCAAAGAAACAGCAGAAGCATATACACATGCAGAGACACACACCCACATAAAAAAATCCACAAAAACATAAAATTGGAAAACAAAAGACAAGTAAGGAAACAAACAAAAAACAAAAACAACCAAAGCATCCTAAAACAAAATATCTTCCAAAATACCATTTGAGTTTATCTTAAGTTGGTCATATTTTCTAAAAGTTATCCAGTGCTACTGTGGTACGCTGCAATGTATTTAATAAAAACCACATGTATTCTGATACTGCAGATATTAAGCACTCTATAACATAATTTATAGTAATGGAACACAATCAAGTCAGTTTTCTAGGCCTTCATGGAAACGTTTTAGATTTGCAGTCCCTCCCATTATCCAGTATAGTGGATGACGCAAATTAGAAAATCATGGTGACATTTTAGGATTCTACAGCGCACAAAGATTCTAGACCCTTCTGAAGAGGAATGCAAACCAAGAAAGTCCAACTACTAAGGATAAGAACCTAAAATATATTCAGAATTTTTCATAAACACTTGATTGGGTATGTGGAAAATTGCTTCATCTTTCTGAGGATCCTTTAATCAGAAAAAAATAAATGAGGAGAATAACAGACAGAAAATTTTTATACATTTAAGATCCACGAATACAATTTCCTCTATAAACTTTTCTGAGGAAATTCATGGGAAACATGATAAAGCAGGGACAAATCTTAGAATGAGGAAAGATAAGACACAAAGAAAAAACTGTGTAAGAACAGTGAAATGGCAATGCTCAAGGATTTGCTACATGATAGCTGCTCAGACAGAGTATGGGAGGACCCAAGCACTGCACAAACGTCACAGCCATCTCACTGTAATTTAGGGCAAACCATGCCATTCTTATTCATGACTCTTACTTGCTGATGCTGAGTGATGATGCAGTAAACTGCCACTTATCCTTAATTAAATGTTTGCCCAATGCCCCGGTATGTCTCTCTCTTTTTTTTTGCTATGGTCTTCTGTACTTTGCCAAATCAGAATGCAGAAGGAAGTTTGAAAGTTATGGAACAGAGGGAATTATCTATGTGTGCATGCCTGGTATTCCCCCTGAACTGATATATATGAAGTTCATAGGTCTGCTTTCACATGGAATAAGAAAAATTGGCATGGTGGAGGCTGATTTTATTATTCACTTTTTTCTTTGATTTTATTATACACCTCTGTTAATATTAGATAATAATGTATACTTTATTATTTTATTTTATTTTATTTTACAATACCATTCAGTTCTACATATCAGCCACGGATTCCCTTGTTCTCCCCCCTCCCGCCCTCCTCCCCTTCCCCCCAGCCCACCCCCCATTCCCACCTCCTCCAGGGCAAAGCCTCCCCCGAAGGACTGAGATCAACCTGGTAGACTCAGTCCAGGCAGGGCCAGTCCCCTCCTCTCAGTTCGAGCCAAGCGACCCTGCATAAGCCCCAGGTTTCAAACAGCCAACTCATGCAATGAGCACAGGACCTGGTCCCACTGCCTGGATGCCTCCCAAACAGTTCAAGCCAATCAACTGACTTACCCATTCAGAGGGCCTGATCCAGTTGGGGGACCCTCAGCCATTGGTTCATAGTTCATGTGTTTCCATTCATTTGGCTATTTGTCCCTGTGCTTTATCCAACCTTGGTCTCAACAATTCTCACTCATATAGACCCTCCTCTTTCTCGCTAATTGTATCCCGGAGCTCCACCCGGGGCCTAGCTTTTAAAATCATTACAAATAATGTATCTAACTCCCAATCCAACAACTCTCCTTTCAAAAATGCATTACATCAGTCAGTATACACATGTAAAATATTCCTTTCAACTGTGCAATTTTATTTACTAGGCTGTTTCTAAGAGCATGTTTGCTCTCAAGAATATTGCATCAAGTAGCTGAGTGAGAAAAGGAGACTCACATGCCTGCCTGGGGGGCTGCCCTGGAGGCGCCAGGAAGTCGGGCACTCTTATGATGAACAAATATATGGTGTGGTATGGGAGAGAGAGAGAGAGAGAGAGAGAGAGAGAGAGAGAGAGAGAGAGAGAGAATGGTTCATGTCTTGTGGAGAGAGGTAGATCTGAAGAGGTAAAGGCTGTGAGGAGCTGGCTGAGGAGGGTGGCTTGCTGGTCACCCAGGGTCATGGTGATGTCCAGGTCTAGGCTGCTACCAGGGCCCATGTTTGGGTCTGTAGCCCTATTGTAGTCACGGTCTGTGTTGATGTCTGTGGCTCCTATTACTACTGAAGGCCAAAAGGATAGGGCTGCACAGAGATGGCCTCATTCCTCACTGGTTGCAATACTAGGGAGAATTGGTCCTGCCGCTCATTGGCTGCAGCATTCCGGAGATCAGTTACTACATCTTGCTTGGGCAGCACGACAGAGCTGACCATGTTCCTGGGGGCATGAGCGAGCTAGCTCTGAGGGTATTAGAGTAAGAGAACTGGTCCTGCCACCCGAGCCTGTCATATGGTGGCAGCATGTGTGGTGGCAGCATGGATGCGGGAAAGATGCCCTCTCCCCTCATTCCTTGCCACCTGCTGCAAGCAGGGTACCTGACCCCGCCCCTCAGCAGCTGCAGCACTCAAGCAGAATGGGCTCTGCACTATGCCTGGATAGCACAGTAGAGCTGACCCTGTTGATGGGGGAGAGGGTGAGCTGGCCATGAGAGCTTGGGAGAATTGGAGAGCTGATTTTGTGCCTCATCTGCCATAGGATGACGTGGGTGAGGAAGAGATGCCTCCCTTCACCTGTTGCAGGTGGGAGAGCTGGCCTTGAGGTCCCGAGAGCAGGAGAGTTTTCCTTGCCCAACACATGCTGCAGCGCTTAGTAGAGGAGGCCCTAAACCTCACCTGGGAAGCACAGTAGAGCTGACCCAAGACCTTGAGCAAGGAGCAAGAACTGGCCCTACCTCTCATCTGTCATAACCCAGCATGGGCAAGGAGAGATGCCCCTTTCTCACATTCCTCACAACTTGTGGCTGGTAGAAGGGTTGGCCCTGATGTCCTGAGAGCAAGAGAGCCATCCCTGCTCCTCACCAGCTGCAGTACTGAGGAGGTTGGCCCCTGTACCTCACCTGGGCAACACAGTAGAGCCAGTCTTGATGATGTAGGTATGGGAGAGCAGGTTCCAATGGCATGAAAACATAACTGCCCCAGCCCCTTGCTACTTACTGCATAGGGTGAACTAGCAAGGACAATGCTGGAGAGCTTACACTGGTGGTGAGGATGACGGACAGCTGGTGGGTTGACTAACCCAGCTACCACTCAGGCCCATAACCAGGGCGGTGAGTTGGCCCACCCCAACATCCACCTCATCTATGATCTGCTGGAGCACGTGAATGGGCCAGTCCTGCAGATCCAAAGCTACAGGATCTCCATAACACAGGACAACAACAGGATATCCAAGAGAAGTCCCAGTGAGGTCTCAGTATTGATAGTATAGCAGAAAACAAGTCAAACAGGTCAATGCATTGCCTATCAAAACAAACATTAAAATAAAAAAAAACCTTAATGAATTTTCTTTTATAATTTGATTTGTACACTGAAACCAGTATATAGTACAACATTTTACTAGATAAATTACCAGTATTAGGGTAAAAAGTCCATTGAATAGATTGACATGCAATATTTTATTATGTCAGCAAGTCTTCATAAACTGAAAGAGTGCTTACTATGCATTGCCTAATGTAAAAACTGTGAAAGTACATGATTTTGTGATTTTAAAAATTAAATAGCATATTTAAGAAATGCAGAATTTTAGAAACTTTTCTCAATTATGAGGCCTTATGTACTTTTATTGCATAGAGTTTATGCATGTTGTTGCAATAGAATCAGAAATTAAGTATCTCATAACAATTGTTAAAATAATGATTATCACTGACAAGTGCATAATTGCTGTGTTGAGTACTTTAACTAAATTAACAGAAAATCTCCACAAAACTTCATTATTGCTTTTGGTTGGAAATGTCAGGAAACTGACATTGAAGAATTTGGCTGGGGTCAGAGGGGTAAGTGGGTTTGCTAGGGTTTGAATCAGTAAGTCAGATTTCAGACCTGGGGCTCTAAATCTCTACAGCAAACCACCAAAGATTCTCAAAGGAAATCTGCAAAGTGAGGAATGTCAATTTAGAACAGAAAGGGCAAGCGTTGCCTTATGCAAAGCTTGTAAACTTCCATTTCATTAAATGATGATGATAACGATGGGAGCTCAGCATCACTGTGGGATGCATTTGATGTTGGCAGAATGCATTTTCAGAAGCCCGAACCAAATCTATACAGGGTAATTGCATCTTCTTGACTTTAAAGAAGTCACATGTCTCCAAGTCAAATGTTTGATATCAATTAAAAACAGATCAGAGAGATTCTATTGTGAAATTAGCTACAGTACTAACAGCCACACATGCAAGCCACTCACATGGGTCCCAAGCAGCAGTTAATCAATAGATAGATGTCACTCCTTTCTTCATTTTTTAGGGATACCAAGAAAGATAACACCACTGCTTTTTGTAAGTTGTGAGTCAATCTGTCCTTATGCACACACAAAAATACTACATAGCATATATATTATCAAAGCATATTATTGTATTTAGGATCATATTCCAACTTCATCTGTAACAAGCATCATTTAGCACAAACCAATTCAGAGCATACTGGACTCAGTCAAATTTTCCCCACACAGGCTGTTGACTGTTATCAGTGAATTATTAGAGGATTTTTTTTCTCCAAGTCAAGAAAATATATTTCTTCCTATTTTCATACTGTCGCACTGCACAAGTTTATTTTCCTAGATATACAATCTTTCACTAAGCATGAAGTGGTTCTTAATGACATTTCCCCTTTGATCTTAATACCAAGCCTAGAAGACTAGAGAGAGGATTATTAACCTTGTTGTTAATAGCTGGAGAAGCTGGGGTATTCAAGTTAGGTGGCTTCCTTGAATTTCATAATGAGGAGTGAACTAAAGCAATGTTCAGTACTTGTTGGCCTAGTTATCTGTATACTCAGGGATTAATATGAGAATGCTAACATGGCAAATATCATTTTAAATTATAATTATGCATATATAAATTATAATCCAGGTTCTTTCAGGTTTTCCAAAGTAGTAAGTAGAGCATGATGCTACATAGAACAAATGGCAAGTAAAAGCAGAGAGCTCTTGGGCATTTAAAAAAAGTACATACACATTTATTTACACACACACACACACACACACACACACACAGAGTTGACAAGACACTTGTATGTGGTAGATTGGATGAGGATAAGAAATTTCTTCCAGGATATAGGAAGGGACATCAGAGAGAAACAAACAAATAAAAATTAAAACATAAAGGAAATGATAAAGGACATGGAGAATTTTTCTAAGATTAATGTCTGACAGACAGTTTTGAGAGACTACTTAACAAACAGATAGACAGACACACATGCACACACAGACACACACATATACAGAGACATACCGACACACTCATACACAGAGATACATCTTTCAAAATTTAAAATGGGAAATAAAGATTACAAGCCTTTTAAGGAAGAAAACAAAAAAAAATAATAATTGGTATCCTAGCAACCATATGGTTTGCTGAACTGGAGAAGATCATGAAGCATGTCCTCAAGGCTGTTAGGATAATGGACTTTAACCCAGACTTCCATAAGGATTCAACTATCAACAAAATAGGGTAAAATAAATACATGTTTAAATGTATGGCAAATCAAGAGTCATTTCATTCCACACAAATATGAAAACTGATGACAAAAAAACACAAGGACACTAAGGAAAACGAAAGCAAAAGAACTCACTCAAGGAAGACAAAGGAAAGGTACGATAACTCTGGCAGAGAGCATGATTCAAAGGCAGGTCAAGCTGGTAGGCAGCCTAGAGAAGGACAAATTGTGTGGGTGATAGAGGTAATTGAGCTTAGGTAGAGAGGGTCTAACTGACAGGGTTTTTTGTTTTTGTTTTTTATATTTGTTGTTGTATTTTTGAGACAGGGTTTCTCTGTGTAACCCTGGCTGTCCTGGAACTCACTCTGAAGACCAGGCTAGCCTCAAACTCACAGAGACCTGCCTGCCCCTGCCTCCCTGCTGGGAATAAAAGCATGCACCACTGCTCTGGTGGGGGGAAGGTTCTTGATGAAGAAACAAATCAGGAAGAAAATAGGGCTGTGAAATATCCTGTCCTCTCCACAGTGACACCACGGAAAGCTCTAAACAGTAATAATGCTGCATTCTTTCGCTGTGAACTCTCCCACCTGGAGCAATCAGAAGGATTTTCTAGAAGCATAATTTTTAAAATGTATCAGCCACTACTATGAGCTGCACTGTAGATGTAGAAGATGCAAATTGCTGGTGAAACAGCGAGAATATAAATTCAAGAACAAGAGAACATTTTCCATCTAATTCATAAAGAATGCTGGATATTTTATAGGGAGAGTAGTTGGCATTCTTCCTGCTAACTTGATTTTAAAATACTTAGAAAATACCTGTAAGATATAAATAAAACCTTGACATATGGAAGAATGATCACGGGGCAAATAAGAAAAATATAATGTAAACCAACACTAAAACAGTCAACCCATATCTGGCTTGATCAGAATAAGTTGTTTGAGTCTATTAGAGCTTCTAAAACAAATGTAAGGGAAGAGTTTTATAAACAACAGTGTTAGTGCCCAAGACAGCAGGGAAACCAGACCACTCTTTATCCCCTGTAGCTTCAGCATGTTGAGAATGTAGTGAGGGCTTTCTCCCTGGACAGCTATCTTTTGCCTGTATCCTCACAAATAAGAAGGCTGAGGACCAACTTTGTGTCTAATTTATAAGAACCCCTATCCTGTTCATCAGGCCTCCATTCTCATGACTAGTTCTCATCACCCAAAATGGCACAACCTTTTCTAAACCATGACTTGAAGATTCATATTTCAATAGGGAAATTGGACATTACAAATTTGTCTAGACCTCAGTGCCAGTTACAGAAAAAAGTACAAGTCTTAGTGTAAGAAAAAACTGTCTGATTTATTCTTTCATAAAAAGAGCACTTTTTTAATATAAAAAGTATTTACTTTTTCATAAAAAGTAAAGTTTGAAAATCCATCCAAACATTGTCCTAGAAAGTATCCTATACTAATACTGTTTTACCTGCACAAGTACAAAATCAGGAAGTTGCCTACAATTTCCTTATGACTCATCACATACACACACACACACACACACTTTTAGTCTGAGTACATGATATTTTAAAATCATACTAACATTTTTAAAGTGATAAATTGTGAAAGTGAATATTTTCTCTCTCGAGCATTGTTATAATTTATACAGTTTTATTAAAACATGAGTTACAAATACTAAATTCTATAGCCATTAAAAATATTGTTCACAAGTACATCTGGAAACCTTGTGATTCATAAATAATTTAATTTGCGAGGAACAGCCTAAGGATAGTTTCTGTACTGAAGGCATTTTCTTCAGACATTAGAGAGAACCTATTGAACAGATGAGTCCCCAGGCAGGCATTTGGGCAGCGGTAATACATGATTCATTTTACTCTGACAGCTAGTGGCATTTTAGGGTATAAAAAGGTCTCTGAAAAACAAGAGCAACTAGGGGCCGAATCAAGTGACAAAGTGACATTCTAGCCAAACATCTTAAAGATGACAAACTTTGTTGGCATATTTCATATCCTGCAAAATACAGGTCAGTCTGCTCCTGTTTTGAGGGTGGACATGAGTAACTATTATTAAATATCAATCTATGGACAACAGATCTCAAATATCAGCTGTTATTTTCTACTAATAGAACATGGCATTAAAACTCAGATATACCTAGGGTATTTAATAATAATATAACCAAACGTGCTACTCGAATCACATGTCTGAAGCTACTATTAATGTTTGTTTATGGAAAGATCTATGGGATATATATATATATATATATATATATATATATATATATAGCTGATCTGAATACATATGGGATTGCTCCTTTCATTAAATTCAAATTAACTATCAGATAGACCAGAGAAAAAGCCTTCCACTGATTTTAATAGCTACTCTGTGTCCTGGAAACCATAGAATCAAGAAGCAGTGCCTAAAGCTGAAAGAGTGAGGCTTTTCTAGCATCTCCTGTGGGATGAAGGGGAACAAAAGATTGCTCTCATTTGAGAGGAAGGGAATAATACATTATTGTATTGTCACATTATGTGGGTTTAGGAACCTTGCCTATCTATCCATGTGACCCCAAATTCATACCTAATAAGTATATTCACTATCTTGGAGTGCCATTACAGATAGTCACATGGTGAGAGGACAAAAGAGCAGTGACTCTCTTCCTCTGTGTTTCAGAGACTAGAAGTCCAAGATAAAGAGGAAGCGCTTTTGCTTTGCTCTGGGCCCTTCCTCCTTGCCTTGAAGATGGACATTGTGTGAGCTTGTTTTCTGTTGCTGTGACCCTAATCCCCGACCAAACAACTCAGTTGAGGAAAGACGCATTTTCAGTCATGGTTTCGGGACATTTCGGTTGATCGGGGTGAGAAAAGCAGAGCAGCAGAGGCTGGTGGCAAAGTTGGTTCACATGGTGAAGGACAATGAGGCAGAGCAACAGGGACCAAAAGTAGGAGTCAAGTGGAACCTTCGAATGGCTGCACGTTGTGACTTCTTCCACCAGCTATACCTGTCTCCCAGAGTCCCCCAGTCTCTTAAGGTTCTGAGGACATAGCTGTGTGGGGGTGGGGTTGTAAGGGGCAGGAGTTCAAGGTTCTGAGAATTTGCTGTGAGATTGTGTCTCCTTGTCATATTAGAAACTATACCCATAAAGTCTCACCTACATGACTGCTTAAGCCTAAGCTGAACAAGGACAACACAAAAGATATACCAAAGTGGGTTGGGGAAAGCCCATGAAGTCTGAAACCTACCCAAAGAACTCTAGGAAACAGAGTGCTGAAAGTTGGAGATTCTTCTTCAGGGAAGAGCACACCTATTGATTACCTAATACCAAATCACCAGCCTTACATGCAAGTAACATTATAAAGACTGAGCAGGTTATATTTAGAAATGTATATTATCTCTATCTATCTATCGATCATCTATCTATCTCTCTCCATATATGAATGTAATAAAAAATAATGAAGGCTATGAATTTGAAACAGAGCAAGAGTGGTATATAGGAGGGTTTGGAGGGACAAAAGGAAATGGAGGAAAAAATGATGTAATTATAGTATAATCTCAAAAATAAGAAAATGGAAATAAAAGCTTCAATATCTGGGAAAGCAGTTCTCAAAACACTAGTGGGGAGTCATTTCAGATTCAAAGCATAACATCTCCCTTCCCACTCTCTTCTCTCTTTTGTCTGTATTGTCTATAGTCTGATTCTTCTACAAAGAAATCAATTCTATTGAATTAGAGCCTAGGCATTGATCACTAAAATAATTAATATTCAATGGCCCTATGTCCAGACACGAACACATTCTAAAGAATTGGCTAAAGTACACCTTCAGAATATGAGAGGTATGCTTTTCCGCCCATAGCCATAGGCATTCATTAAGTTAGGGGAGCATTCTCTGAGTGGCAGAACGTAATTTTAACCAGATATAAATCATGTCTTATTATGTCTGTAGTTTGAAACTATGGACTATGTATGTGGCTCAAAAACCTAAAAGAAATATATTAATATTTTTATCACACAGATATGATAAATGTTTTAAGAGACAGTGATATGCAAACTGATGACACATTGTGTACATACACTGAAATGGAACAAAGTAGTGCAGTAGTATGTGACATTCAGTGCGATTATTTATCAGCTAAAATGCATTTAACTGTGGAGAAAACCTTGTCAAATATTGCTGGCCATGCACATATATAGTTTCTGTATTTGTGCGCTCAACAAACTGTCTAGAATGTACTAATATATTATGTAGTGACATTTTGGTCAATGATAAACCATGTATGCAACAATAGTTTCAGGGGATTACATCCCATTTACAGGCTAATCATCTTACTGTCTAAGTTCTCTCTGTGATATTCACACAGTGGCAAAATCTCACAATGATGCATGTCTCTGGCTGCATCCCTCTCATTAACCCATGAGTGATTACAACCTTCAAAGCACTGAAGACAAGCAATACAGTCAAATAATTATTTGAATAGAGTTACTATATTATGTATTGGCAATGATGTGGAGATATTGTTTGTTAAATATTTATATATTTATTTATTTATTCATGTGTATATTTGCACATGTTCACAGCATGTATGTACCATGGCACACTTGTGGAGGTCAGCGGTCAACATGAAGGAGTCGATTCTTACTTTCCACCAAGTGGGTCCCTGGACTGAACTCAGGTCATCAAACTCAGTGGTAAACGCCTTTACTCAGTGAGTCATCTAGGCAAGTCTTAGGATATTTTAAGTTATTTAGGAGATTGTAGGTAGATTACATGCTAATATTATGATGTTTTATATAAAGGTCTGGCACCTCCAGATTTTTGGTGTCCTTGGTATTCTAAAATCAATTCCTATTCAGATATACTATGTCATATATAGATATACTTTCATATATACCTTCTGTGCAGTGTGTTTGCTTCTAAGTAGCAAACATTATACTTTCTTGATAATGATCATTCATAACAGTATCTGAAGGAAGTGATTATAAAAGGAGAACTTTTACATCTCATTTTCCTCATATTAAGCTGATGATGTCTAAACAGAAAAGCTATTGCATCATTCTCTACTTTGGGCCAGTACATGGGTAGTCACAAAACGAAATATTGAATGGTATTATATTAATATGTAATGTATATGAGCATGCTTATCTCAGTAAAAAATAAATTGAACTGGGACAGATTTTGTTTTCATGTCAAATATAGCCAGCACTACATAATATAAGGAAAATGCACTGATTAAAAAGTCTACTGTATTGGCGCTTTCACCTTGACAAATAACAATTATAGTGTTCTGTAAGACATTACATTTTCTTCAAGAGAAAAGATTCTAAAATCAATTGTCTTATATATACATGGCAGTGGAAATTTGTGAAACACATTTATTTGAGGGTTTGTCACTATGATATAAAAACTAATCTTTTCACTGATTTCACAAAAAATATGTTCTTCTAGGCAATAGTGTTTTATGTGTTTGTGTGCGTGCGTGTGTGTGTGTGTGTGTGTGTGTGTGTGTGTTTGTGTAAATGCTTCAAAAAAGGGAAACTGATATATAACTATCATAAATGTTTAATATGCATAAGACAAGTACACAGCTAAGCAATATGTTTTCTAAATTGTTGATTGAGTAGGTGGGTGGGTGGTACACACAGACTAGAAAGTTTGGTCTTTCTCCCTCTCTCTCTCTTTTGACTTCCTTAGGGATGCTTCTTTTGTAGAAGTGGCAACTTCCTTTGTATGTCTAGAAAATATGTTTTATAATCCACACATTTTACTAGTATAGCTGTGCATTCTAATGAGTTTCCTTTCCTTCTAAATGGGAATTTTACAGCCGCAAATGTCTTCAAAGAGTAAAAATGATGGTCTGACCTGATTTGATAGATGAGGTAAGGGATGCAGATCCATTCAGATTATTATTTTATCTGATAGACTGCTATATTAATCTTTAATGGCAACAGACAGACAGTAAAGGTTGTAGAAGGTTAGACAGTAATCAAAAAATGCATATTTAATCAGATGAATTCTATTCAGGAACCTGCCAAGAACCGCTTTTACTCTTACATAATATTAATGGAACTCATGGCCGATATTGTAATCAATTCACTAGCCATTAAGAAAATTACTGTGCGGTAAAAAAATGAAGTTGTAAGCTCAAAGGTGGGTGCATTTGGCAATCATTTGAAAACAATAAGAAGCCAGCTAGATTTGCAAGAACAACATATAAGGCCTGAAACAAATGGATGGATTTTGACGTTCATAAAAGATTATAACTACATGCACCAGAAGAACTTTGACATAGAACACTTCCTCATTTGACTCATGTCTTTCCTGATAAAGAAACTTGTACAATCTGATGCTGCACTAGACCCTGAACTGTCTGCTGAAAACATTCCTTTATGAATTTATGGTAATTGAGATCCATAAAAAGCAGAGAATATTTTTTTAATGTTGAGAAACATTTCTGAAACAATATACTATTTACAAAGAATGTATTTTCTTAATGATCACTTTATTATTATTTAAGCATGTATAAACAGAAACAGTTAAATCTATACTATCTTAAATTTGAGAATAAACATAAAAAGAAGTATTTTTATTCCTTATTTACAGTGTTTCATACTGTCCAAGCATTTGTTTTGACCTCAGTGGTAAACTATATTATCCATGATGATCAATACATGATGCTTCATATTTCATACCTTTTATTTTAATTTATCAGAAATGATAATTCCACTTTAATTTGATTATCTCCTCATAGTCCAATTAGTTCTCAGCTAATTTACCTATAATGAACAGAATATGCTGGCAAAGATGCTTCTACATCATCAGATGTTAATGAGCAATGTTAATCTATGTGGAAATAGAAAAGCCAATTTTCATGACACTATTGTAGCTTAAGTTTTCCTGCCTGGCCCACAGTCAGGATAAATCTCTTTCACCTGCCAGTCCCACAGCTGCTCAGACCCAACCAAGGAAACACAGAGACTTCTATTGCTTATAAACTGTATGGCCGTGGCAGGCTTCTTGCTAACTGTCCTTATATCTTAAGTTATCCATTTCCATAAATCTATACCTTGCCACATGGCTCGTGGCTTACTGGCATCTTTACATGCTGCTTGTCCTGGCGGTTGCTGACTGGCAGGCCGTCTCCTTCTGCCTTCCTGCTCTTTTAATTCTCTCTGTTAGTCCCGCCTACTTCCTGCCTAGCCACTGGCCAATCAGTGTTTTATTAGCAACACATTTGCCATACAGAATATCCCACAGCACACTATCATTTCTAATAAAATGAAATATTACCTCAGAAATCTTGGGCTGACACATGTCTCTCTCACATACACATGTGAACACATATGCACATAAACACATATACATCTTATAACATATATAATATATCCTGTTATTATATATAGCATATATGTGATAAGCAATATAATATATATATTAAATATATGTATTCACATTATATGTATATATGTGTATTTATATGTACGTATAAACAAAAAATATATCTTAAATATATATATATAATACATATAATAAATAGTCAATAAATATCATACATTAAAATTCTGTGAGTAATTTTTTTTTACCATTAGTTATTTTCTTTTAGATCATATATCCCCCCAAAATTAGGGTTCGATATTTGCAGTTGTTACTGAAGGAGGTATTCATATATACTTGTATTTAATTAAATGGAAAATGACAAACAATGTTAAGATTAAACAGTATGTGTCACATCAAGCATCTGCAATTCATTATCAGATGTTTTCAGTTCCTAAATAATCCACAGTGAAGTGATGCAGCTTATGCAGAGAAGAGAGTTGATCAAGACCCTTGAAGGGTTATATTACAAGGTCTGAAACTATGCATAACTCCTAAAAGTAAACCCTGGACATGGACTTGCCGAGGTAAGGTAGCTAGTGTGTTTTCATCATCATCAGTAGATGTCTTACATGTTCCAAATCCAAAGAGAC
>CABHPP010121350.1:0-17821 GCA_902168425.1 Peromyscus attwateri
GTCTGCCTTTACTAACTAAATTCATTGTTCCATTCTTCCCACCTGTGCAGCCTGAACCCAATCATGAGCTAAGCGTTCTGTCTGCGCACAGTCAGGATTTACAGGAAGTTCTTCCAGCTTGATCTTTCCAGTCCCTGGCTCCCAGATGTCAATGCCTGAAAGAGCCATACAACTGCGTCCAACCAGATAAACTGAAGAATATTTATGTGGACACTTGATAGTCTAACATCCACCTTAGCCTCTTAGGCCGCCAACTTTAATATTGTTTTCTTGGGTTCTTAACATTAAATTTTAAAAGCCAGTGTCTACATTCAGTCAAGATGCATCAATTTGCATCTTGATGTGCATATCTGAAGTGAAAATCCACCAGCAAATGCTAGACTGCTTCAAAGCACAACCAAGTTACAACTCCAGGCAGGCATTAAAGTAGCGGAAATACACTGTTTGGACTAAAGAATCAAACACTGTCTCTGTTTTATGAGTACTCCAAAGGGCCAACTTTCTCATCATCTTCTAAATAAACAACGTCTTAGATTCCACAGATCAGAGTCAAATTTAAAAAAAAAATTTAAGTTTTAAAATGAATACACATGCCTACCTGATTGGTTGTGACACATGGTTAATATCAATGATAGCCCCAAAAGACCTGATTAAAAGCTAGCCATCCTGGTCATGTCCATTTGATGTGTTTAAGGTAAAATAATGCTTTATGAAATAAACATTGTTATAAATGAAAATAAAAGCATCTCATATAGGAATCCTTCCATCTTTTTAGTAGTATAGATTCAGTTGAACCAACACTAGATGATTAGTCTTATCAATGACAAGAGCCATATGTCAATGAATACAACTTACAGAATTATTAAAATTATAATAATTAGAAATTAGGATTTTTTTTCACAGTGTACCTTGAAATGTACTCAAAATTATAGCCTGCTGAAGTTCACCAAGGCTACATAAACCAACTTGTAGTACTGAGACTTCAGTAGGACAGTCAGCAAATATCTCAACTCATTTCAGCTCAGTGCAACAAAAGTATTTGATAATAAGTTGCCAGGTTGGGTTTATGGAATCAATTTAGAAAGGAATAAAAACAAAAGACTGCACACAACCTTTTCTACCACATTTTGCCATATGAATTCTTCCTTTCTGATAATGAACAACCGAACAATCCCTGTTCTGACCAACTTAACAAACCATTCTACCAGTGAGTAAAGTTTGATTAATACCTATTTAATTTGGAAATAATGCATGTGTGGGGTGAGTCTGTAACAGAGCTGAGAGTTGACAAAGAATGCAAGAAGTGATGAAGTGTGAGCTGGAGTGACCACAGCAGGCTGAACGGTGGTGATGCCTGATGATGTGCAGCTGAGAATCTCAAGGAATGATGGAGTGAGGTGGGCAGTGGTTCCAGCATGGTGGACATCCACCCACAGTGTAAAAGACTTCATCTGAGGGTTTATTCCAATGAGTGGGAAAGGTAAAAACTCACTGGACTGGATTTTGCTCTATAGAAGACAGTCTGTCTTGGTGCTGTCTCCTGTAAGCAAATCTCCACAGTAAAGTGTAGTCAGTAAACTGCCCTCAAAGACTAACCACCACTGTGTAACTTTCATGTGTGGTTTGTTTGGAACTCAATAATGCCGGACCCCAGACAGTGACTGTTATTCACGTATGCCTCAGTCCATGTTGATTGGTTTTCAAGACAAGATAGTATAGTCCATGAGGACATAAGAAATTGTTTCATACAGTATCCAGCACATAATTCATGATCCAAAAATATTAAGTGAATAAGTGGAGGAAGGAAGGAAGCAAAGAAGGAAATCAACATAAATCAGGGACAATGATGACATCATACTCCAGTGTTCCCACACTACAGTGGAAGACCAGAATTTATCTGTGTGTAAAACACATAACAAATTTTTTGTACAACTTTTATGTTAGTTATGAAGCCACTGAACTATGGAATTATTAAGTCAGAGAATGCATCTTAAATATCAAAGTACCATTAGCACCCAATCCAGAGCCCACATATACAGTGAACTAAGAAATCCATCGATTTATCAAAATTCATAATTATAATAATGTTAAATGACAGGATTCATCTAATACACACCTTTTTGTCTACATGCTACAATCCTTAACTGGGCTTTCCTTTTCTGAATGATATTGATCAATTCATAAACAAAATTGGTCTTTTCTACATTTATATAAGTTCAGTCACATTCTTAAGCTATATGAATATGTCCATTCAGCTTAAGCATGTAAATATGGCCCACAGCAATGTGCTTTCTAGGCCATCCTCGGTCTTGCACATTCTCACTTTAGCCTTTTATTTACTTTGAACATGTATTTATTTATAGTGTTTGTGTGTGCTCCTGTACCATGGTGCATGTGTGGAGGTCAGAAGACAGTCTTCCTTATTGTCCTCTTTGGTTCTTTCCTTATACTATGTGAGTCCTGGGGACTGAACTCAAGTCACCAGCCTTTCAGGCAAGTGCCCTTACCCACTGGGTCATCTCACTGGCCCTCATTCACCTTATCCTTTGAGATGATTATCCGGCAGGCCACCTAAGTTATTTTTGCTCCAAGTAAAAATTAAACATCCATTAAGATTAAGAATTAATTTAATGGTCATTATTCAAGCATGTGTTCCTAGCTTCTGATGATTCCATTTGAAACTGTATTAAGCCCTTTCATTAAAGACTTCTTGGTAATATATGATTTTGTTTCTTTTTCACTGTGTCTGGCCTGGGGTAGCAGCGCCCTTCTGCCTGATCAGCGTGGAGTTCACCACCCTCAGATGTTTTTTAGCACTACCAGTAGCTCTTCTTCTGTTATGAGACAACTGTTGTTCTTCCTCTCTTCCTTTTAGCCAGTTTCTCTTTTCTCTAAAAAAATTTTTTTACTCTGAAAAGTCTGAATCTGGGCTATTCTGTCTGCATTCACAATGCAAGCTAGCTAAGTGCTTATACTTTTCAAAAGTAGAAAGCAGAACCCAACAGGAAGAACGATAGAAAAGCAAGCATATACATCCTCCTAATGAAAGGGGGATGTAGAGAGAGTGAGTTGTTGAGGATCCCTTCTAACTGCTCTCTAAAAGTACTCTAAAAAACATAAAAAGAAATAAATAAATGTTTTGGAATACTCGTTTCGGCACCATAGAACATAGACAACGTGAAAGAAACGTGACCAGATACTTTAAAAGTTAGAAGGCCAAAAGGAAATCTTCAGGGAACTCACTGTGAAGGGAAATGCCTCAAAGCTGTGGGTTTTTGCAGAGGCCACATCACTTTAATCCATCTGAACTCTGCATGTGGGATGGGGATAATGAGCTGCCATGAAGATACCTTTGACTGCTTTTGTCCATAGGAATATAAGACTTCCAGTAACCTTGCAAGCAAGTGGTTCTCGGGAAGATGGGAAAGCACTGATGTAGCAGAAAGGAAGAAGTCAGTGTAGGGTAGTTTGAAGGGAGGTTATAACTGTGGACACCTGGAGATCCAACCCATGAAGGAGCTGAAGGAGATAGAGACTATGTCTCAAAGATAACCAATCAAGGGATAGTCGTCCTCCAGCTCCATCTGTTGTTGACAAAGGACCACAGTGAAGGGGCCTTAGTGGCCAGTCCTTCCAGCATGCACTACCCCCAGGCCAGAAACTCTCCAGAGGCCAGAATCAACCCAGAGCAGGATCTCCCAGCCCTACAACAGGGAGCAGTGAGAAGACATGCGTGAGAACCAAATGCCAAGCGAATATAAGCAAGACAGACATGGTGTTTATTACTTCAAATTCCTGTGAGATTTTATTCCAAATGCTGACATATTTATGATCTGACCAAAACATGAGAGAAATGAAGAGAAACTATACCTGCAGGTAAGAGGATGCTGTGTGTAAAAGAAATCCAAAATATCATTTTAAATGAAAGCTTCCTTACTCTAAATTTCCTGCGGCTTTGAGGAATTACTATTAGGTTAGAACAGGGTTGGCAACTGGGACCTCTGGGCCAAATCCACTCAGCCAAATCTTGTCATGGAGTCCCCAGCTAAGAAAGATATTTATATTTTTTAATGGTTGGAAAAAGTCAAAAGAGGACTATATCACAGAACATGAGGTTTATATGATATTCGTTTCATTGTCCATAAACATTTATTGGAACACAGCCACACCCATTCATTTATATACTGTCAATGACTACACCGTCAACGGCAGAGCTGAGTAGCCGTGACAGGGACCATCTGGACTTTAAGATCTAAAAGTTTATTATCTGACCCTTCACAGAAAGTTTGCCAAGCCATAATTTAGACGCAGCCTCACTCTCAGAGACTCTTCATGACAGGAGTGCTCCCCAGGGAATGAGAGTGGGGGATAGTCTCATCCTTCCTTTAAGGAAAATCCAACCTCCCTGATCAGGACCCATGAAGCAGTCTCTTAGGTAACAAGGACTTTCTATCTGCCTTCCCTCCCTTAAGTCAGCTGAATAGATATTGACAGTCCTTCAGATTACAAAGCATGTATGAAGGAATGAGATTCTTACAAGCAGCCATGAAAATTAAATAGGCTTTCAGATTTACGGTCCCTGATTTCTCCAGTTCAAAACACAACACTGTGCAAACACCTGTTACCTTTTTTTAAAATTTTCCCAGACACAAATCCACACTGGAAACTAATGTTTGAACTCTTGAGAAGATTCTTGTTGTGAGAAAGGAGGCCAAAACAGGACAGTGTGGATAGCCTCAACCAGGAGAGAGAGAGAGGGAGAGAGAGAGAGAGAGAGAGAGAGAGAGAGAGAGAGAGAGAGAGAGAAAGAGAGAAGAAATGCAGCAGGTAAGAAAGAGAAAGCGCTTAATTAATACAACTTAATCTCTGGATGTGGAGCAGCTAATTATCTAAAAGAATAAAGATTTTTTACAAACAGTTGGTGTGACGCTCAAGAGTTAAAACCAGTCATCTCAATCAGCTCTCAAGGGAAGCCAGCTCCTCACCACGTGGTTGTCTGTCTAGCCACAGAAGAAGCGACTGGATATGTAAACCAAGTCTTTTCCACGGCGTGCTGCCGTGATATATGGGTGTGCTTACACATCAGCATTTCATCCCTCAGAATGCCAGAGCCCATTCCCAAGTCTTGTTTACGGGAGAGCATCGGTATTCTCCAGGCACACACGTCAGCGTGAAGGGAGCTTTAAATAGCCCAAGAAAAAGGCTTCTTGGTAGGAACACAGCCTACAATAAACTTTGAAGTACAAATGAGAAGTGGAAGTGAAGGTTCAACGCATGCCTTGTCCTAAAACTTCATGAAAAATGAAATGTACAAGAAAAGTTGGATCCTTGCCATGACACCCATTACAGTGTAGACGGAGGATCTGACCTTCCATGTTAAACTTTCTGCGTTTTTGACACATTTAGTCAATTAAAACGGGTGAAGTGTAATTTGTTTTTCTTAAGTTTAATACAGCATGTCAATAGAAGTTAACCAAAATTTACAGTTGGAACACTAAAGCTGCCACATACACTCAAACAAATGGACACAATTTATCATAGTTGAAATAAAGAGAACATCACGGGCATTGGACTTTACACTTCACGTAAGCACGTTGCCAAATATAGGAAAGCAAGCTCCTTCTCACACTTCCAGTGGGAAAGACATGTGGGTTCACATTAAATATTGGTGTGAAAACCCTGGCAGGTATCCAGTCCTAAGGAGTGTTAGCGTTGGCACTTGCACTGTGTACTTTGACTATAAATTGTTGTAGCATTTATTTGACATGGAATACCCAAAGGATTGATGAGCAGAAACGGAAGATTTTTTTTTCATTGTGCCATATTACCTTTTTCATACATCTATACTAAGCTTTTACCTCTTCAAAGTCTAAACAAGTAGCCACCTGTATTCAATCGGCACAAGATATTTTTCATGAAACTATAGTTTGCCTTTTTATAAACCTATAAAAGTACACATTTTCCATTTTATTAGTCAGTGAAGCAGAGGCAGATTTAATAATAAAACTTATAAAATGCAGTTTCTTTACAGACAGTTTAACGTTTTTGCTTGTTTAAAGTGCCAGAAGGACAACCAAGCTTACATCACAGTTCCTGTCTCCTTCACACATGAACAAATTGCTGCGATTTTTGTATATCTTTACGTTGAAAAAATTCACCTCACCCTCCTCAATTTATATAGTAGCTTATAAATCCCTGAAGATTCAGAAATAATATGAAATAAGCAGGGGAGAAATTTGAATTTAGCATCTATAACATGTATGTCGATTATAGACACCTGTAGTAATCAGTCCTTTTGCAGTAAGTAAAATGGTTCCAACTATGACTACAACCTGAACAGATAGTCTCTGTAAAACTAGAAAGGGATATCAGAATCAGTCTTTGTGGTTTGGGTTGTGAGTCTCGCCTTTAAGGAGCTAACCCATCTCTCCAGAATCAAATTTTAAGCCTTGGAACCAATGTGATGAGCTAAAAGGAAAAGGTTTGTAAGATTTCAGATTGTGGGTACAAAAATCTATCATATATACATTAACAATTCTTTCTGGATGAAAATGCCTGCTCTGATTATATACACCACCTTCACTAACAGCCTCACCTAAGACGTCTATGCTTAGTGACACTGGTTTCGATGTCTAACTCAACCTATTGTGCTGCTGTAGTCTATGGCTTCAGCGTTTAACCCAGTTGGAGAATGATGCCTTCATACTGAGACTACTACCAATACAAACTATAAAAACTCTTCTTCCCTTTCTTTAGGTCAGTTTGTCTATTTCAAACGTACAGGACAGAACCACAACATCCTGAAACACACAATGAAACCTTACATAGACCCATATTGAGGTGGAAGAGTTTGCACTTGACCCTTTCCTTTAAAAAAAAAATACATTTTATGTATTTATTGTGTGTGTATGCATGTTCACCTCACACAGCACTTGTGGAGAAGTGGGGACAACTTGTAGGAATCGTTTCTCTCCTTCCACAAGCTGGGGCACAGGAGTAAAATTCAGAATCTGAATCTGATAGAAGAGAAAGTGGGGGGGGGAGAATAGTCTTGAATGCATTAGCACAGTGAAGAACTTTCTAAGCAGGACATCTCTAGACAAATTTCTAAATGGTCTTATTAAATAAAAAAACGGAGACAAATACAAGGGTGAAAATCTTAGAGATCAGGGAAATAGGAAAAGTCATCAGCCAACCTTACCTCACCAACTCTGCAGCTTCCAAATGCGAGTTACTTCCTGTCTTACCTATGCCTTTATTGCCTTGCTGTTCTGCCCTCTCATTAGCTAGCTTAGCCCAGCTACCTCACTTCTTTGTCACTACCTGTCTGTACAGACCTCCAGGTCTCTATGGTTGGTACTGGGATTAAAGGTGTGTGTCACCATGCTTGGCTCTGTTACCTAGTATGGCCTTGAACACACAGAGACCCTGCCTGCTAAGTGATCAGATTAAGGGCGTGTGCTGCCTGACTTTGTTTACTTAAAATGGCATGCCTTTTCCCCCTGATCTCCAGGCAAGTTTTATTTATCAAAGCACAAATAAAATATCACCACACTTCATCGCATATGAAATATTACCACAGACATCAGTAACACAGGCACGAAGAACAACAATTAATAAATGGGAGCTTGTGAAGCCGAGGAACTCTTGTATGGCCAAGGTAAAGTGGCAGCTTATAGAATGGGAAAGGTTCTTTACCAATTATACATCTGATAGAGGATTGGTATCTGGAGTTTAAAAAGGACTAAAAAGGAAACTGGACATCAAAAATAAAGCAATTTAAAAATGGAGCAGGACTAAATGGAGAGTTATCAAAAAACAGAACACAAACATCTGAGATACACTTTAAAAACTGCTCATTATCCTTAGCCACCAAAGAAATGCAAATCAAAATTACTTTAAGATTTCATCTTACTCCAGTCAGAATGGCCAAGATCAATAAAACTAATGACAACACATGCTGGTGAATTTTCAGGGAAAGGGGAACACTTATTCATTATTGGTTGTAGTGCAAACTCTTACGGCCACTGTGGTCATCAATGTAGAGGTTCCTTAGAAAGTTGAAAGTAGATCTACCTCAAGATCCAGCTATACCACTCTTGGGCTATAGATCCAAAAGACTCTACATCCTACTCCAGAAATACTTGCTCCTGCATATTCATTGCTGGACTATTCATAATAGCCAGAGATTGAAAGCAGCCTAGATGTCCAACTGATAAATGAATAATGAGAATGTGGTACATTTACGCAGTGGAATATTATTCAAAATATTATTACAGAATGGGATTATGAAATTTTCAGGTAAATGAATCAAGCTAAAAAAAAACATCCCAAGTAAGTTAACCCAGACCCAAAAAGATAAATATTATGTGTTTTCTCATATATGTGGATGTTAGCTTTTAAGCTTGCAAAATGTGGATTACAGTCTGAACAACCAGAGAGGTTGGGCACCTGGTAAGGGACTAGAGGGTGAGGGAGGACCTCCCAAGGAAGAGGAAACAGAATATAGTGTTGGGAAGAGACATAGGAGAAACTGGACTAGAAGGAGTAAATAAGGAGAGGAGTGGAAGAGAAGTGTAAAGGATGGGTATGGGGAGGGACAACTAACAGTAACGGTCATTTGAAAACCTATTAGTCTAAACGCTTCATAAGTGTGTGTGTGTGTGTGTGTGTGTGTGTGTGTGTGTGTGTGTGTAAGAAATTCAAATGGAGTAACCAAATCATGGGGGAGATAATATCCCAACTAGATAATCTTATGCCACTAAGTAAAACCTCCAGTGTCAGGAATGGGTTCCATCTTGTTAAGTCTTTGGCCAAAGGAGCTCCACAGAAAACTCCAAACATCACAGACTATTGTCAAGGTTGTTGTTGCTCTCCAAAACCTCATGATAAGACCCTATTGTTGAAGACAATTATGTCATCAAACACAGAGAAGTTGAGCTGGTACCAAACTAGAAGCTTTATCCCTACTGACTAGCATTCATGGTACTAGAAAATACTCTACACACTACCAGAGTAGAAAGTTCACCCCCAATAACACCCAGCTACAAACCCTGCAATCTACAACAGGAATGTGCCCTTAAGACATAGTGGCACAGATGCTATGGGAGTCACCAAGCATATCCTGATTGGTTTCCTACTCCATTAGATGAAACCTATATCTGAATCTGTTGAAGTGGCCAAGAACCTGAGACTAGATAGGTTATAGGCCTAGGGGGAAACCTAAACTATTATTCTGCTAAAGGAACATGGCAATAAAATGACTCCTAATGCACACCGCTATATAATAGAACAGCACCTTGCTAAACCCACATCAGAGAAACTTTTTTTCTGGCAACAGATGGAAATTAACACAAATATCCAACATGGGTCAATGTGCAAAGAGCAAAAGGCTTTGGAGCACTCAGTTCTAAATGGGATGTCCTCCTCAAACTCTTCCCCTCAAGGCAGTCCTACAAAACAAACTAAGATGATTGTACAATATTGTTAGTAGACAAGGCTAGCCTATGTCTTCTCAAAAATATCATGGAAAAGAATAGAGCCAGGCTAGCAGCAAAGACCAGACATGTAGGTGTCCTTCTGATCTACACTTGCCATTCCAGATGATCCAAAGGCAGCCAAAAAAATAAATAAATAAATAAATAAATAAATAAATAAATAAATAAATAAATAAATAAAACTAACTTAACTTAGGACAAAAAGAGTGAGTAGAAATAGGCAAGATAACAAATGACAAAAGGAAAAAAATTACAAGAAGAAACAAAATGTTGAATCTAATGAGTCCTCACCGAAAAGTTTTTGAAAATAACTTAGCATAGCTAAACAACTTTATTAGAAATACATTTGTCCAACTTCATCCTCTCTGTTTAGGGGAGTACTAATTTTCTATTGCTGCTGTTAAAAGTTGACCATAAAACAGATGCAGAGACCCACAGCTAGATATTACATAGAGGGAGTCTAAATGGGAGATTTCTATCAAATCTCTCCCCTCATAGCTCAGGAAATCCCTCAGAAGAGGAGGCAGAAAGATTGCAAGAGCTGGAGGGGATGGAGGACACCAGGAGAACAAGGCCTTATGAATCAACTAAGCAAGGTGCATATGAGCTCACAGAACTGAAGCAGCAAGCACAGGGCCTACATGGGTCTGCACCAGGTCCTCTGCAAATATATTATAGATATTAGCTTAGTATTTCTATGGGACTATTGACTGTGAGAACAAGTGGGTCTCTGACTCTTGTGCCTGCTCTTGGGACTCTTCTCCTCCTGTTGGGTTGCTGGATTTGCTATGGTTGGCTAAAATTCATCAGGTGGCTATTAGTTGGAAACACTATTTATAGGCCTTGGGCTATGATTATAGTTCAGCTGTGAATTTGTTTGTAGTTAGTATTTGCTAGACAAAATAGTAGTGATGAGGTGAGTCCATGGGAAATTATTAGTGTGGTTGCTCCTATAAAGCGCTTCATGGGGCTTCGATTATGATAACTGCAATTACCAATGCTATGTGACTTACTGAGGAGTAAGTGATTAGTGATTTTAAGTCTGTTTGTCATAAGCAGAACAAGCTGGTTATGATTATGCCTCCTAGTGAGAGTAGAATAAATGGGTCGGCTATAGTTTTGGTTATAGGGTCTAGGATGATAGAAATTCATATCATGCTGTAGCCTTCTAGTTTTAGTAAAATGGCTGCTAAAATTATAGACTCGGCAATAGGAGCTTCTATATGTTTTTTGTTTTGTTTTGTTTTATTTTGCTTCATCTTATTATTTTATTGTGTCGTGTTTGGTTGTTATCTCTTAGAAGCCTGTTCTTTTCTAATTCAAGACAGAAAGAGGTGGATCTGGAAGGAAGGAGAGGTGGAAATGAACTGGGAAGAGTAGAGGGAGGGGAAACTATAATCAGGATATATTGTATAAGAAAAGACTCTATAAAAAAAGAGAAAAAAAATTTAAAGTTGACCATAAACTTGGATCTCAAGAGAGGGCTAAGAAGTTAAGAGCATGTTGTGGTCTTGTAGATAACCTGAGTTCAGTTCCCAGCAGCTGTGATGGGCAACTTACAACTGCCTGTGATGCCTGCTCCAGAGGATCCAACACCATCTACACTCAAAGGTGCACATACATACATACACACATATATACATTGAATTTAAAAATAAAAACAAATCTGTAAAAACTTGCTATAAACTCATTGTCCTAAGCCAACACAAATTCATCATTTTATAGCCTTGTACATTAGAAATGTAGCATGGATGTCACTGAACAAAAATCATGATACTGATGGACAGCTTTCCTCCCAAAAAAATTCTAGAAAAGAATGTTCTCTGCTGGTGTAATGAATTTCCTTGAGGCTGTTTCTATTTTCTTCCACAACTGAGAGTTGTATCAGCCTCTATTGACCACCCATGTCCCTTGACCCTTGGCCACTTCTATCTTCAAAGTCAACAACTGTGGGACTATCTTGAAGCTCTCTCAAGCTGCATCTCTCTGGTAGTGTGATTAAGGTGGTCTAGGATAATCTCACTAACTCAAGGTCCTTAGCTTTAGTCACATCTGCAGTCTCCTTTGTCCTGTAGTCTAATTCATTCATAGGTCCACAGGATAAGGGCATAAACATGAGAATCATTATTTTTCTACCACAAACTCCAACACAGACTTTGTGAAACAGAGAATTAACCAAAGCAATGGCAGCAATTTTAACAGCAGAAATAGATAATTAACACTCAAAGAACTAATGTGCAGATGGTTCCATGGAAGTATTCAGGCAAACATTCAAAGATTAAATAATAGAATACTGCTTATACTTTTTCAAGCACAGAAAAATAAGACAATTCCAAAAGAATACACAAATACAGTTTTGTCTGGATCTAGACAGTAATCTGCATAGAAAATTTCATAAAATTACCTAACAAGTCATTTATTTTGAAAATATTGTTTCATTTTATCCCCCTGGTGACTGAAAACAATATTTTAAATTATGAGTTATAATCAAACTGGATTACTTCTAGGTAACCATACCATTGTTTAACATGAAGAGCTCCTTATGTAGGAGAGGAAAGCAATTGGGCATTTACTACACATCAAAGCATGCCATATGAATAAACATACACACCAATAAAACAAGAAAAAATATTAAAATAAATCCATGTATGTATGGAAATGTAGAATGTAATTGAGATAATGCCTCATATCTACGAAGGCAAGACAGACTCCTTAGTGACTAGTATTGTAACAATTGTAGTCATTTAGAAAAGGATAAAACCAAAGTCCCTGCTTCTCACCACATGCTATGATTAAGCCCAATTAGAATTCAAAAAGAAAATAATAAAAGTATAAGAAATAGAAAAATTAAATTAGTGGCAGTTGTAGAATAAAATGTGAGTGAATCCTTTCATCACATGGATGTCATCAAGGCCTCTCAAAATTCAAACCTAGAAACAAAAAAAAGTTAATCTTTTGTGTGTAAACACAACTGTAAAGTATAGAAGAGAAAATATATACCTAAGATGAAGAACTAATATCCCAGATTCACAAAGAGCACATGGGGTGAATGTGCACTTACCATTTGGTGAATGTTTATTGAGGACCTTCTCATTGTGATGCTCCGCACTTGAACTCATGACTAGAGAGGATGCTGGCAAGTGTATCTCTACTCAAAAGTTCAGAACTCCATGCCTTTTCTAAGCCCAGTAGCAGCCACTTCAGCAGTTGAGGGCAACTGTGATACTAATTTCCCGCACGTGTTTTTCATTTCACTATTTGCCTTCTTGAAGATCTCAGCCTGCAAAATAACCCACGAAAAGGACTGTAAAAAATCCTTTGATATCACAAGATAAGAAAAGTGTCTCTAAGCATCATAATATTTATTAGAACTCTTTTAAATTGCAGTTACTTAAGGTATTTAGTTGATCTTTACGGTCCTAATTTTAAAGGTAAATTTCAGTACTATCTTTTGTTTGCAGCCATTAAAGTCGTCACTTCTGTGTTTGTTTAGCCCTGATTTGAATTTGAAATATCTAATATGACAGTAATTGCATTGTACTCATTTGATATTTGGCTCTGTATTTTACTTCCCTCCTAACTCCTAACTACAACCATCTAGAAGGCTAAGCTTGCTGCCTTCCATTATTTCTTACTCAAACATACAGAGTTCAAGTTTAATATTTTGCTTAATAATTTTTGTTTAAACAAGACTATTTATTTGCATTGGTAGCAAAGTTCTCGTGGATTTTTTTTCCACCCTAATGTGTTTTTCTTGTTGTCATAAAGGAGAGAACAGGGGTAGTGTATGTTTCCCATCTGACAAGAGAACTCTACCCACTTTTGTATTATTTACGCAATAATGATCAAGGCCCAGGGCATTTCCTGAGGATTAATGGCTGACTGGCAGACTGACTGAAGGCCATTAACTTCAGGCAGTCATTAATTTTCTTAGAAAACCTGGTTGAAGTCATTATTTCTATTATAAGATCAATAGCACACTTCCCTGGTCACCACTATCACGCACACAAGAAATGGAAACAACTATTTTCAGGAATTGTTTGTAAGTACATTAAACCTACAGGTTTTGTTTTAAGAGAAACATCAACAAAATTTCAAACAATTTAGTACGTGTTGTTCCTCACACATCAACATCATGGACATTGTGCTGAACTACGAGTCAAGGTAAAAACAAAGTCAATTTCTCTGTCTGTCTTTCCCCCCTTGTTCTCTTCCCCCCTACACCCTTTCTTATCCTCTGTCCCTCCCCCTTCTCCTTCTCTTCTCCTTTCTCTCCTTCTCTCTCTCCTAAGGATTTCAGTATGAAAGAGGCCACTCTGGGTGTAAATCCGAAAAAGCAGCATGTGGTAGGTCACACCATATACAGAGTATTAAAGAGCAGGTAGACCTGCCAGCCTACAGTGTTCTTGTTAGGGCATCTGCAGAGAAATGACCACTGGAAAGAGGTATTCTTTCTAAGCAACTTGAGTTAAGTGGATCAAAGAAAGAAAGAAAATAGAATCCACATAATTAGATAGGTATTTGTCTGTAGCTGCTTTGACTAACCAGGAGGAGGAACCTAACTCAGTCTGCCCAGAAGCAAAATGCTTCAAGAAAGAAGCAATAGTTAGAGGTGAGGGAAAGGGAGGAGATTATATGAAATAAATATTAAAGACACTCATAAAATATCCTCCAGTTTGTGAATGTGTATATGGTTAGTGGCAGGAGAGTTCTCTTTATGCGCTTTCCAGTTAGAACATAGTTGTCAATCTAATTTTCCTCATCTTTAAAATGAAACCAATATAAATTGCAATATAACCTGGTTGTCCTAGTTAGCTTTGGCTCTCAACTTGATGCAGCTGAGAAACAACTGAGACGAGATTCTCAATTGAAGGACTGACCACTCCATATTTGCTTGTGAGCATGTCTGTGGGGTATTATCTTTGTCATTAATTGATATAGGAAGGCTCAGGCCACAGTGGGCAGTACTATTCCCTGGGCACATGGTCCTAAGCTGCATAATAAAGCTAGATAAACATGAGCCTGTGAGCATGACACCAAGCAGCATTTCTGTGCAGTTCCTGTTTTGAGTTCTTGCTGTAGCTCCTGCCTTGTCTTCCCTCGGTGATGGGCTGTAACCTGTAAGTTTAGATGAACCTTTTCCTACCCTAAGTTGCTTTTGGTCATGGTGCTTGTCACAGCAAAAGAATGAAACAAGAACATTGATATCCAAGAGCAAGACTTATGTATGCAATAAGAATGGCTGACCATTGCTCTGCTCCAGAGATGGATTTCTTCCTCTTCTTTTCAGTCATCAAATTTCTATCTCAGTCATGTCCAATCCTTAAGTGATATTGATCTATTGTAACCCATCTATGTGATTTTATTATTTCATACAGTTTTATCCCTTGGAGACTGTTCATACATTGGGTACCTTTTTCTTCTTTTCCTTCATCTCTACTCCTCCAACTCATGCTAAGACAACACTCCATCCCTCTAATCAATGCCTGAATAAGGAGATTCTCCACTCTATTCCATTGTTCTATATATCAAACTTTGTACCAATGCTATGCTTTTTTTCATTATTCAACTATGGTTTGCTTGTTTGTTTGTTTGTTTGGTTGGTTGGTTGGTTGGTTTGGATTGGGGTGGGTTGGGGTGGGTTTTCTCTGTGTAACAGAGGGTTTCTCTGTGAAACAGCTTGGCTGTCCTAGAACTCACTTGGTACACCAGGCTGGCCTTGAACTCACAGAGATCTGCCTGCTTCCACCTCCCAAGTGCTAAGATCAAAGGCTTGAGCCACCACTGCCCAGCAGGTTGACTATTAATTTTGTTTTATAGTTTGAAGAAGTACAATGCCTCCATATTTACTCTTTTTATTAAGTAAGCTGTTTATTTGTGGCTTCTATTGTTTATTCTATATATTGCCATTATCATATTTTACTTTATTGTTATTACTATATTACAAAAAATGAATAAATATACAAAAATTTACAAAAAATAAATAAATGCCTGTATATGACCACAAAATAAATGTGTTGTGTGCCAAATATTCTGATTAATATAAATTTGAGTGCCTGAGTTTTAAAAAAATAATAATGAAAGATTTTCAAAGATAAACTCCATAGATCCTTTGAGTTTCTTAATGGCATAGCATCATTGAAACAAAACTTGGCTTCTGATACAAATAAACCTGGCCTAGAATTCTGGCCCTTAGTTATAGATTTATGATACATAGACCTCCCTTTCACTTCCTTGAGCATCTGCTTGCTCATCTGACAAATGGGAATAATCATATGAACTTGGCAGGAGATCGTGAAATTCAAGATGATAGAAGATTCTAGATGTCTGATCAAAAGCAGCTATAATGGGTGATTGAAAATGTAGAGAGAGGGGAAATTAACAAGATATTATTAAAATCGCCATCAATCAACACAGGTATAGAATTCAAGGAGTTTGAGCAGATTTAAAAAATGAAAAAGTTTTATTTATCTTAGCAATTTTTGTTTTGACTCATCTCTGTGAGATGTATGAGACAGTAACTAAAGCAAGTTTAGAAAGAGCTTGCTCCCCGATAACCATAAATAAATTTCAAGATAATTTTCTTTGTGGTAAACTTTATTCTCTCATCATTGCTGCTAATTCCTTTTTATTTCATAATAATATGTTGTGAACATAGCAAAATATGTAGATAATGAGTTAGCTGTAGCTGGAATTTAAAGATTCCAGATAAGTATCTTACATGCTTAACATTAGCCCCAACACTAACTGAAAATACAGCATACACTAATTTCCTTTTATTATTTATTTTTAATTTATGTGTACGAGTGTGAACCTGACAAGTTAATGTACCGTGTGTGTGTGTGTGTAGGGGGGAGGTGCTCATGGAGGCCAGAGGGCATTGGATCTCCTGGAGATAGACTTACAGATGGTGTGAGATGCTGGATGTGGGTACTGGGTACCAAACCCAGATCTTCTGTAAGAGCAGTAAGTCCCCTTTACCACTGAGCATCTATCTCTTTAGCCTCAGATTTCTTGAATATGATTATTGTTGATGCTTATGTAATATTGACTTCATTTTATGAAAAATGGGAACAATAAATTAAATGAGCTCTATAATGCCCTCGCTGTAATGCAGAGAGTTCTCAAGTGTGGCAGATGATGGAAGAAGATAGGAAAAGTCCAGTGGTCATTCTGAACTGAGAAAAAAGAAAGTGGACTGAGTTGGGATTCTGAAGATGGCCACCATAGCAAGACTTTGGTAGGAAGAGACATAGAGGAGACAGCTTCAGAGGTCTATGATGTCCATGTCTGCTACTAGTTGCTTTCCTTGTGTCTATGATTAATACTTGATAGAAACAACTTAAGGGAAAACAGTTTATGCTGGATCATTATTTGAGAGGATACGAGTTCCCAGTGGCAAGAAAGACAGAATCCATAGCAATTGTAGCGAAAACTTCACATCCTCTTGTAATAGACCAGGAAACAGAACACAGAACCAGAACCAGAAGTGAGGATAAGCTTCAAAGACTGTTTCTGGTGACTTATTTGGACCAGCCAAGTTCTGCTTCTTACAGGTTCCACAGCCTCCAATACAGAGCCATCAACTAGAGACCACATATTAAAACATATGAGCACATGGGATACATTTCATATTCAGCCCATAACACCATTTCATGTATAACTAAAGTTTCTGAGAACCACCCAAAAAATTAAAGAACAATACATTGACCTAAGATACTTATAGACCAATCCATGCATTAACACTGAACTAGAATGTACATTGTTTCTAGTGGACATGGAACATTTTCCAATAGATACCATATTATGGGAAACCAAAAAATGTCTTCATAAACTACCATGCAAAGTATATTCTCTGACTACAATGAACCTAGACTAGAAATCATTAACATCAGGATACATGAAAAATCCTCAAGTGAATTGAAATTACAATATACTTTAAAATAATCCATGAATAAGAGAAAATTTATAATTATGCTGGATTGAGTAAAACAGAAAATATACATTAAGGTCCATGAAATACATTTAAGCAGTATGTGGAAGTAAATCCATAACATTAAATCAAATACCTGTATTAGAATAGAGAAATCCCTAAATCAATTACAACTTCTGCCTTAAGAAATCAGAAAGAAAAGAGATAATTGAAACCAGAGTAAAATAGAAATAACAGTTATAGAAGACGTGAATGTGATCAAGTGTGATCTACAAGTATATGGAAATAGCATAATGAGACCCCTTACCTTGAATAATTAATATATGCTATAAAGGGTTTTTTGAAGAAGAAGAAGAAGAAGAAGAAGAAGAAGAAGAAGAAGAAGAAGAAG
>CABHPP010121350.1:17921-57610 GCA_902168425.1 Peromyscus attwateri
GGAAGGAAGGAAGAAAGAAAGAAAGAAAGAAAGAAAGAAAGAAAGAAAGAAAGAAAGAAAGAAAGAAAGAAAGAAAGAAAGAAAGAAAGCCAGAGTAGATGGCTGGTAAGATGGCTTAGCAAGCACTTGCCTAAACGAGGCTGATGACCTGTGTTCCATCCCAGAACTCACAAAAAAAACAAATGTCATGGCTCACATCTGTAATCCCAGTACTCCTATGGCAAGATGAATGGCAGGGACGGGAAAATGGCCAGGAGGCTCACAGGTCAGTTTGCCTGGAGTATACTGCACATCAGCAGAAACAGCAAGAGACTCTGCCTCAACAAAGTGGAAGGTGAGAATCAATATCAAGCAACATAAACAATACTGTGTGACACTTGAACATACAATAGGTCATGTTACAGGACAGAAGTCTGAGGTTAGGGGAGTCACTGCTTCAAGCACAGACTGTAGTCATGCCTCTTTCTTTACCTGGCGTGTGGAAGAGGACATTATTTCCATCTTCCAAGCCAGTTAGCTCTACAAACATCTTTGAAAAGAGAGTTTGGAGCAACGGATGTACATGTTCTGCTTGCACAAAATCCAACATATGAGACACTCATGAAAAACCGCCTCCCAAGAACGACCTCATTCCTTTACATCCGTTTAAGAACTACCCCTCTCTCCCCAATCAAATTTCTAAGAACTGCCATTCAGCCTTCCAGTGCCTACCGTTTAGAGGAATCTCTGCTCTCTTTGCTCTTTCATTTTAATTTTAGCCTCTGCCGAGATATTATTTACATCTAGTATGGGCTTTCTGGTTTTTCAGGGCTCATCTGAGGCAGTATTGTCAAGGAGGGTCTAAGTTCTTTGACACGGAAACCACCTAGAGGGTAGATTTTGTTCCCACTCTAGTACTTGATGCTATCGTCAGACACAGAGAAATTTTATTCAAGGGAAGGAAGAAAGCCAAAAAATAGCCGGGCGGTGGTGGTGCACGCCTTTAATCCCAGCACTCGGGAGGCAGAGGCAGGCGGATCTCTGTGAGTTCGAGGCCAGCCTGGGCTACCAAGTGAGCTCCAGGAAAGGCGCAAAGCTACACAGAGAAACCCTGTCTCGAAAAACCTAAATAAATAAATAAATAAATAAATAAATAAATAGAAAGTATGCCTTTGGTTAGAAAACTGAAAATAATTGGCCACGGTTTCCAACTTGTTGTGCTATAGT
This sequence comes from Peromyscus attwateri, assembly GCA_902168425.1. Classification (NCBI taxonomy): domain Eukaryota; kingdom Metazoa; phylum Chordata; class Mammalia; order Rodentia; family Cricetidae; genus Peromyscus; species Peromyscus attwateri. Next base: position 19,128 of record CABHPP010121350.1, read on the forward strand.
GACCAAGGAAACGGCTTCCTACACCAAGAATTTGACTCTGACTTCATAACTATAGCATGCCTGCATTCCAGAACCAATTCAAGGCTTAGCTGGCTGAAGTTTAACCAGAGTGTATCAGTGACTGTGTAGCTTTATTTCTGATTAACTCTAGTGGATGGAAGAAACCCCCATGAGACAAAGCTGATCCTGTTTTTATCAGGAACCTTATTAGTAAATGGGGTCTTGAAATACGAAGAAGATGGGTGTTGAGGGAGAAGGCAAATTCTAGTCATGAATCAAGTAAGCACCAAGTCCATACCACTGAAGAGCACCTAGGCATATGCCTCATGCAAGACTTTTCAGCCTGGCTCCCGGTGCAGAAACAGATTAAGACCAGGATGTGCATTTAAATATTCAGAAGTCTGAGTGAATATTTCTTTTTTTTTTAATTGAAATAGACTCTTCTTTCATAAAATACATCCCAACCACAGTTTCCCCTCCCTCCACTCTGCCCAACTCTGCCTCCCACCTCACCTCTCCCCCTTCTCAAGAAAGAGCAAAATTAGTTTTAATGTGGCAGTGAAAAGCTGCTGTGTGTACCTTTGTTTTAGAGATCATGAGAAGTATTCGAGCCTAATAGAAAACATAGTTCTGAGAATGAGATTGAAGTTTGTACTGTGCCATGTACCTGTTTTTACGAGTCAGTTAAGTCATGGGGGCTTGCTGGGTTATCCTCTCAGTAAATATAGAAAGGAAACCCTACTTTGAGGAACATATATAAGTTAATGGGGCCAGAGAGATGATTCAATGAAAAAAGACATCCGCAACCAAGCCTGACAGCTTGATTTCAATCCCCAGGACCCACATCCCAGAAGGAAAGAACAGAATCCCACAGATTGCTCTCTGACCTTTACATGTACTCTGTGGCACATGGGTATCCACACTTATATGTGAACACACACAAGTGTATACACATGCATGCACAAAAAGTAATTAAAAAGTAATTTTAAAAGCTTCAGTGAGATAATGTATGTTCAGCACCCACAGGAGGGTTCAGCACCCAAATGATCATTTCTGTTATTATTAAACACTGACTCATAAGGATGATTCATCCCTGGGAAAGTTAGGAAATGATAGAAGAACTATAAAGGCCTCTTGGAGGCATCTCAACTAGGAAATAACTAAAGGTTTTGGGGCAGGTTTTAACTATGAGCCAGGACATGCATCAGACCTCAGAAATATGGGGGAAGTAACTTCTCTTCAGTAGGTCCCCAGTTAGCAATGATCTAAATCAAAGTTTTCAATCTTCAGAACTATGCAAGGAGAAAAATATTGTTGTGACTTTCTCAGTCTTTGCAAATTTTCTATGCTGCACATAGGTAACTTACACAGTTACTTCTTATGTGACATAAAGACTTCATCTGCATTTCAGCTTGGCTCTTTTTAATTTTTTGCTTACTTTCTTAACTACTCCTACTATCAAATATAAAACTGAAGATATAATATAAAGGACCTACAGTTTCTTTCTCAGGCTGAAGTAAGGTAATTGGTGCTTTTCCAAGATGGTCTAAAGGGGGTAAGTTACACTCATGTGATCTAAATCCATTGGTTAAATGCACAGGGATTAACATCTGTTAAAAGAGTTGTGCTTGGAATGCAGGTGTTTCAATATTTGCATTTAGTATGTGTTTTAGAAACAGCCTCTGAGAAAAACATTTATATAACAATCTGGTGGTTTTATTGTCTAAATCTGTCAGGACAGTCATTTTGTTACTCAAACTTTGTGACCCTCTTGCAAGCTGTAAACTATTTAACGAAGTGAATATATTGAGAAAGATGACAGACTTTCAAACTTTGGGGAAAGAGTATTATATGAGAAGAATCAGCTTTTCTCCCTAGAGGCTGTGCCTAATATGCGAACAGCAAAAACAATTACACCAGTGGTTTCAGGAAGTCCAATAAATTCCACAGCACAGTCCCACTTCTGAAATATTACATCACTCAGCAAAAGCTTAGGTTCATATATTAGCTGAAATGAACTAATCAGGAATTAATTACAATCAGTTGCATTTTGTGAATGGTGTGCTGAGGAAGGCTCTGGTTTCAGTGCGCTCAGCCCACACCGTTTAACTGTGCCTGTTAGTTGAAGACTCACTCTGCCCATATGTGGAGGGGGAGCTGGATTGGACTTATTTCAAATCTTCGCGATCACCTCTCATTGTGGTGATTGACCTAATCATTCCATTATCCACACTGTTAAAATAAGTTGTGCTCTGGTCCACTCATTTCTAAGGAAAAGTTAGGGGGTGGGGGATGTAGTGTGTCTCCAGGGATCTGTAGCTTGGAATTAGAAAGAAAATAAAGAAACCAATGGGTTTCACATACTGCCATTATACGGAAGGAGAATTAAAACTGAGTAAAAGCTGAATTACAAGAGAAACCACACATGGCTATGTTTGGCTTAATTACTTCTTAAGTGCTTAAAATGCTTTAGGGGTACATGAATATCCAGTCAGAATCAATGTTATGTACATAAATAGCACTTAACTTCTGATTGTAATGTCTGCCATGTAGTTTATTCTCAGATAATCAAGCTACATTTTTAACTTTCAGAAAGGTTCTAAATCGTGGGTAGGTCAGACCACTTTCAGAATTCTCCTAGATTTCAGAGACATTATTACTTCACAAAATCATCTCCGAGAAATGACTGGGTGGGAGAAAGGATGCGTGTGTGAGATTGCATTTATATCTTTTAATTAATTGTTTATTTTTTAGCATTTTATACATAAATACTGTAATTATATCATTTCTACCTCTTTCTTTTACCACTCCAACTCCCCCTTTGCACCCCCATTTCCTCTCAACTTCATGACTTCTTCTACAGTCATCATAAATTTAGAGTTTTGTCTGATAGCTTCTGAAATGGTCGGCATTTCACTGAAGATCTAACAGCCATCTACTGTTTTATTCAATAAATACTAATACTTTCTCTAATTTCTGTAGTCAGTTCCAAAAATTCAATCTATGACAATCTCCCACCCCTGCAGGTGTTTTCCAGATTTTTGGATTCTGAAGACCTGAAAACTTTCCAGGAAAAAAGAAAAACAGTTGGGGGCCCTGTATAGATAATCAACTTTTGATTTAACCAGTTATAAACTTTCATCATTTAATATAATATACAACATTTTAACAAAATTATGGTGTATGAATGAATAACTATACTTGGAATGGAGGGAGTTTAACTTGTGCAAAAGCAATTCCATGATCTCAATTGTTTATATTTCAGTTTTATCAACTGATGCGAAGCACAAGAATATTAAAAGTTACTGTCAAACATTGGCTGGGAATCAGGAGACCAGCACTGGGGGATCAAATACCACCACCTTTGTGTCAACTGCTGAATTTTTCTTGAAAATTCTGAAACTTTCTGTGTAAAGAGACAAGTAACCCTGGCCTGGCCTTTCTCATAAGCTTGTTATGAAATGTGTGTGTAATAAGCATCCAAAGCTGTTTGTGGACCAAAAAACACCATCAAAATGTGGTGCTTTATTGTAACATCTAGATCTGTATTCTAGTTTTAGTTCTAGATCTGTAAACACCCAGATCTGTGTTCTAGTTCTAATTCTAGGTCTGTAAAATACCAAGATCAGTATTCTAGTTCTAGATCTGTAAAGCACTTAGATCTGTGTTCTAACTCTAGTTCTAGATCTGCAAAGCACCTAGGTCTGTGTTCTAGTTCTAGTTCTACATTATAAACATCTAGATCTAGTTCTCAACCTTCCTAATGCTGCACCCATTTAATACAGTTCTTCATGTTGTGGTGACCCCCCAAACCATAAATTATTTGTGTTGTTACTTCATAACTGTAATTTTGTTACTCTTATGAATCATAATATAAATATATGTTTTCCAATGATCTTAAATGACCCCTATGAAAGAGTCATTTGACCCCCAAAGTGGTCTTGACCCACAAGTTGAGAACCACCTATCTAGACAATCCTCAGCTGATAAATTCCTCAGGAATCCACTTGAAGAGCAACCTTGGTGTGTTTCTTGTAAATATTGACCTCTCCATTTGATCTTTTTCTTTCCTTTTCTGTATTTTTTTAATGCTTCTCCTTTTACTACCTAATACTCTCAGCTAGAAGAAATTGTCCCATTTTAATTCTAACATGTCTTTGTGTTCTTGTTGCTGGATTTCTTATGTTCCTGTCCTTCTAAAATGTAAGCTCATGGAGGTATCAATTCACAGTAAACATGCACTAGTTTGGACAGGAAGGTTCATGGGGGCTTCAAAGTCATGGTTTCACGGGAATTAGGTAAGTGATCAGTTTGCAGAATTCATAAATAAAATTGGTTTCTAGAGGATGTGTAATCTTCAATAACCTTGGGTACATACCTGACTTATAATCGATCAGAGAGTTATTCATCAAGACAAGTATGTAGTATACAGCCTCCTAAATAGCCAAGTCCGGAAGCTGCCACCTGTGATCTTTGAGACTGACCACTTTCAGTGGCTGCAAAGGCCAATCCTGGTCTTTGACCCACAAATGGCTTTAATTTCCATTGGACTATTTTATATTCTTCTCTACAGCATCTGAGTATTGGTACTGCTTTTTGCTCCATGTCCTTGTAAAGGTAGAGATAGAAAATCCATTAAACAGATTAAACAGGAAATGTGATTATGATTTTTTTTAATATCAGGATACTGTGCCAAGTAACTTCCTGCTCATAGGGCAAACAATCCAGGAGCAAAGGGAAGGAGAAAAAAAGCCAGAGTGAAACAATAGGTTCTTCTCTAAAAGTCAAAAAGTTTTGCATGATCATGGAAGGAAGGGTGCCATCCAAACTGAGTCTAAATACCATAGTGATTGGCTCTACAGAAAAGCTGACAAAGAATGTACACATAACTCACCTTCAGTACCCAGGCTGATGGCACTTAGTTAGGGTTTCAATTGCTGTAAAGAGATATCATGACCACAGCAACTCTTATAAAGGAAGAACATTTAATTGAGATGGCTTACATTTTCAGAGGTTTATTAGTCCATTATTATCATGGTGCAACATGGCAGCATGGAGGCAGACACAGTGCTGGAGAAGGAGCTGAGAGTCCTACATCTTGACCTGCAGGCAACAGGAAGTGGTCTGAGTGTCACACTGAGCAAAGCTTGAGCAAAAGAAATCTCAAAGCCCACCCCCATAGTAGGGAAGTGGAGATGGGAAATTTCCTATCATGTGATCCTTGAGTACAAAGTTTGCAAAAACACGATACTCAAACAGCTACAGAAGAATGTAGGGCTATCTCATGAAAAGCGAAGTACCCTCTGCAATTTCTAAAATAGGTGCCAGTAATTATTTGCTAAATGAAATTAATTGAGTTAAGTAAAAGTTCTATCTGTGTCTAGATAACAAATTTATTTGATTCATGCAATTTTGATGAATTTTTGCTTTGCTGCTTTCAAAATCCACATGTTTTAAAACAAACATATTTACTTGAAGCGATTCTTAGATTGTATTTTTACTTTACTGAAATGGAAAAATATCAAAGTACAGTGAGACTATGCCAGCTGGGCATGGTAGTACACCCCTGTAAGCCCATAACTTGAAAGGTAAAGTCAGGACTCACACTGAAGCTAGCCTGGGCTCCATGAGACACTTTCTCAGAAAAACAGAACAAACTATAACTTGTGTAGGGCCCTTGAGTAATCGACTTATCAACACTATATATAAACTCTGTAATTCTCAACTGTAATAATGAATACATTTTGTATTTCTAAGAAAAATATTCCATTCGCCAGAATCTCTGTAGAAAGAATAACAGCTGAGTTTAGCTGATTCAGGCTGTATCTCCCTTTATAGATGAGGAAAATGTGATACAGAGAGATGATTTAAATAGACTGAAGCTACGCTCAAGTAATACCATGTTTTGTGAAGGACAGTACAACTTTGTACAAGTGGATGACAAGGTCAGATTTCAGAACCTTTGTGTTGGAGAGTGGACCATAGTATTATCAGTCACTTGAATTGCTTTGCGACCATGTCCCCATGCACCTGTAGACACCTTTCCTCCGACAAGAATGTGCTGCCATGTTGGCCCTCCAGGTTTCACTCAGCATAAGCGCTTCTCACTGAAAGTGCCTTATAGTTGGTCAGCTGGCCTTTCTTTTGCCTCACTGGGATGTGTTTGGAAGACTGTTGGTGTGCTTCACCAGTTGGTTGCTTCCTCCATTGGATGGAGAGTTTTTGTAAAAGTAGGGGGTTGGTCATTGAGTTTTTAATAACAAATGTACAGCATAGGACCTGATGTGGTAAAGTGTGTCGCTTGGACTGGCAAAATGGTTCACCAGGTTATGGCACTTGCCACCAAGGCTAATGACCTGAGTTCAATCCACAGGACCCACATGGTAGAAGCTGTTCTCTGACCTACATACACACATACAAAAATGAATTGATTTATTAATTAATTAATAAGAAAATGTTTTTTAAGTGTTTATCACTGCACGTGGACAAGATGATATTGTAGATAGACATTTGTTCTCCTATCTCATTTCTCTGAATCTCTCAAACCTGGGTATTGCATAATCGCACATTCTCACTGCATCCTTGGTAGCCTTATGAATGCCCAGTCTTTTCCTTAACACAAAAATTAAAAATATATATGTATGTATATATATATATATATATATAAAACTTGATGTTTTAAAAATGTACATACACTATCAAAAATCAAAGTATTAAATATACATATTACCTCACATATTTGGTTTTTTATTTGTAAGGAGAACAATTAAAGTCTACTAGCAAATGTCTTTGCAGTGCTGGGAATTAAACCCAGGGCCTCACACATGCTAGGCAAGTGCTCTCTATGCTGAATCTTCATTCCCCTCAGAAATTTTCAAATATCAAAACACAGTATTAACTTTGGGCACTACACTGTATCTCTTGAACTTATTTTTCATGCCTAACTGAATTTTATGCCCTTTGACCAACATCCCTACAATCTTGACTCCCAGTCCTAGGCAAACAATCCCTTTGCTCTCTGCTGCTATTAGTTCAACTTGTTTAGATCTACATATTAATGGACTCACACAGCATTTGTCTTCTATGCCCACTTTTTCCACTTACCAATGTCTTCTGTGTTCAAACATGTTATTACAAACAACTGAATTTCATTATTTTTAAGGTTAAATAATATTCTGTTGTGTATGTATAACACATTCTCTTTCTCCAAGACACTCCTCCAAGCTTCTCAAGGTCCAAAACCATCCTTTTCCTCTGCCTTTCAAGACCTATTCTTTGCTTTTCAAGTACTAAATCATTGGCTAACATTGTTTATGTCGAATGACCAATGACATAAAATTTTCTTTTTGAACATGGTTCTTAAATGTCCCAACTTAAAAAAAAAAAAAGCAAGTGATTACATTTCAGATACAGAGGTGAGTGACAGACAGAAGATCTGTAGGCATTCCTCTGTTTTGGTATGCAGGCACAGTGACTAAAAACATCCCATTCTGAAGGCAGCAAGATAGCCATGTATATGTGGACAAATAAGAAGGAATAAATACTTCAGTTAACAAAAGAATGGCTATTTCAGCACTCCTTCAGTAAATCTAGATATATTTTTAATTTACATTTGAGGTGTTCATTTTAAATCGACTATAACTTCATTGCCTTATCTACTAAAATATTTTCTATTTACAGTTCAAAGGTATATGTTGACATGAATGAGTCTCTAAAACATAACAAACATAATAGAAAGTCACAGAAGAATAAATTCATTATGGTCACATTTATTTAAAATTCAAAAACAAACTAAAATATTAGTGATAGACACATTCACTGATCTAAGCTATACAGAAAGGAAAAGAAATAATGAGAACAAAATTCAGGCAAGTAATGACAGGGCAAGAAGAAGGTTGGCTTCCTAACACAAAGCAGTATTTACTATTTTTAGGTAGACCACAGGAGTTAATTATCTTATTTTAAGCTATACATGTGTTTTCTCTCAAAAACAGGAAAGCTTTCACTACAATGAAGGAAAACTTGTTTTTAAACTACATTCAGGAAAATAATGATTAGCAAAACTCATCACCCAGAATTGACTGTTAACAAGCTTCAGACACCACTCTTTACACGCATGAGCACACATGAACTTCTGTGAATGTAGGATTACATATCACAAATACTGTTTGCTGCTGGCTTCCTTTTGAACAACACACCAACTGGAGTGTTAGAAAATGAAGTCTGTGACATGTAACTGAAGAAAGTATTATGAGTTTGCTAAGACCTCCCACAAAAATCCATGTTCTTACCCAATGTGATTGGAAATATTTCCCTGGGAACCCCAAAGACCACATGATGAGAATTTAATATGTTCCAAACAAATTTATAGAGAAGATTATCACACCAAACCAATTTTTCTCATAAAATAGACTTAGGCATGCAACATTTTTTTTTAATCCATGGTCAAAGCTTGACTTTTTCACCCATAAGCCGAATTTTTTTTTTTTACTATGGCACAAATGTGCAAAAAGCAATATTCATTGTCTTCAGCATAGAAAAAAAATCAACTATATTGCATCAGAGCCTATAAAACATTGAAAGTGGCTTTCTCACGTCAGATACCATGCCCGAGTGTAGCTATAGGCATAAACAACATTTAAATTCTCTTTTCTTAAGGACAGACTATTTCCATCTAAAGGCCAATGTTATGTTTCAGTCAGTGGCAACACCTACCAGCCCAAATGCCTGTTTTTCCTAAGGAAACTGTTGTTCTACACTGACACAGCTTCTTGATCAAATTGTTCTCCTGAACACGCTGCTTGTTAGCCAAAGCCTCCGTGCATAGTTCCTATGAATTTGGACTTTCCAGTGTCGCCAAGCCACAACTGGTAATCATGTGCTTCACACTCACAACTCTCTATAAATGTTTTAGTTTGAAATAATAAATGCTTTGAAAAATACCCCCACTTTGATAGGAAAACCCTATTCACCTCACAGCTCATTCCCACTTTTTAGTCATTTTTCTCTCATCAAGTTGACTTAAACTGAAAACACATCACCAAGAACCAAGCCGCATAACAGCCTGACATCAGTTCCACAATTGGGGGCAGGAAGCCAATGAATAGGACCTGAGAACTTGTGGAGAGAGGGATTTTTTTTTTCCTTATCAAAACATAATCGTGGTTTGGGAATGTGGTCACAAAAAAAAAAAAAAAGAAAGAACTTTCGTTGAAGTGGTTCCAACCATCCTCCTAAAGCACGTTTTTATCGGTCTCAGAGATTGTACAAGCCCACATCTTCAATTCAAGTCCCTCATTTCCTCCTAAGTCAAGTAAATTGAATTTCTGTAGCTATCACTGTTTAAAAGGATACTCCCCCTTTTAAGTGAATGCTGTGTGCAGGGATAATCCCAATTCATTAACCGTGTTGCTTACAGAGCAGGAGGTTTGCTGAGCAGCAGGGTGTGCTTGCCAGCTTTATGAGATCTGAGGCAAACATCATGAATTAAATACTACACAGGAAATGCTAGGGAAACCAGAAATGGGATTGCTTCAAATCTGAACACAGGTGAGGACTGGAGCATTCTGATGGTTTCTTCACCATGTGTTGTTGCCATTAAGCTTCTGTTATCGGCCCTCAATGAACTAAGCTACCAAATGGCACAGTGTCTTGGAAAATGTGATACAGTTCACAGAAACCATGTAAGATAATTATCTTACTTAGATATGAAAGACACTTAGCGAGTGGACTCAAAGCAGGTGAAGAATCGAGGGGAAGAAGATAAACTCCATATTGTAACAGCAGATGCTCCTCATTAGTGTCAGCTTCCATCCCTGTACATGCATGTGGTAAATACCATGCCTAGTGAAATTTTATGTATTTGGCATGTGGCACAGGACTAACCAGAAATCTACCTGTGTAATGTGTCTTGAATGCTTTTCTTCCACGTCATGAATCCACAGGCTTTACCATGATGATGAGATGAGAGATGAGAGATGATAATAATAATAACAACAACAACAAAGGTTGCACATTGCTTGAAATACATGTTGAAAGAAAAGAAACAAGCTTGAATCACGAGGGTCTCATTGGCTTCAGCCTAATGTGATTGATACCGTTACAAGAATAACTCACCTGAAAAGGGTCCAACCAATCACACCAGCTTGCTCCACTTCTCAGGTTACAGCAACATTTCTACCATTCATCATGCTCACATCAAGCTTTCTTAATATAACTTAAAAGTTGTTGGGTTTTTTATATTTTGAGCAGGGTGTAGTAGTATTCACCTTTAATTCTAGCACTTGAGATGCTAAGTCAAGAGGATTGTGAGTTTGGGACCACCCAGAACTGTATCACAAGATCCTGTTCTGAAACCACAATGTTGGTTTGTCAATTAGATATATTTCTTGGCACTCTGATATATGTGGATTCTGTCCTCTTCCAACAAATTAATTTTTTTTTTTGTCAGTGAAAGCGCCCTGGAGTTGGCACACAACACACCCAGACACCAAATCCTCAGCACAAAGGAGATTTTTATTACCCCAGAGGCAAGTGGCTGCCTCTGGACCAGGCAGAGACAGCAATAGCTGACTGGCCATTAAGGGCTCTAGCATGGGGAAAGGAAAAAAGGAGGTGTCATCCCCCACCCACCTCCAGAGGGTTGGGTTGGCCGTCTCTGACTGGCTAGGAAGAGAACAAAGGAGATGAGGTGGGTTTCAGTCATGTAGCCCAATGCTGTTTTATGAGGTAGCATGTCTTTGGTCATGTAGCCTGGTGGGTTGAGAGACCACATCAGGACCACCAATCAGAAACGCTTTTAGATGACATGCTGTTTTCTTCCTAACGCTGCTACTGAAAAAGAAACTTTAGAATTCTCCCTTTGTTATTTTACTCTGTGCTTAAACTCTTCCATGTCGTCCCACTGCTGGTAGAATAAGCCTTCCATAATGTGGCCTAATGCCCTTTTTTAAAAAAAAAAAAAACTTTATTATTGTTGGAGGCTCAGATTCCATGGCACGCATGTGGATATCAGAGGATGTCTTAGTCAGGGTTTCTATTGCCATGATGACAGCAACTGATAAGAGAAGACTTTTTTTTTTTTTTTTTTTTTTTGGTTTTTAGAGACAGGGTTTCTCTGTGTAGCTTTGCTAGACCCGAGTGCTGGGATTAAAGGCGTGCGCCACCAACGCCCGGCTAAGGGAAGACATTTAACTGGGGACTTGCTTACATACGCAGAGGTTTCATCCATTATCCTCATGGCAGGGAGCATGGCGGCGTGCAGGCAGACATGGAAGCTGGGAGTTCTACATCCGGATCCACATACAACAGGAAGAAAGAGACTCTAGGACTGGAGTGGGCTTTGGAAACCCCCCAAAGCCCACCCCCAATGACATACTTCCTTCAACAAGGCCACACCTCCCAATCCCTCTCAAATAGAACCACCCCCTAATGATCAAGCATTGAAATAGATGAGGCCATGGGGGTCAGTCCTACTGAAGCCATCACAGGGGACAACTCCACGGAGTCAGTTCCATCCTTCCAACTCCACATAGGTTCCAGGGATCGAACTCAGGTTGTAGGGGTTATAAAGCAAGCAATCTCATCTGCCCACATTTCCTTTCTTTCTCTCTTTTTCTTTTTTCAAAATTTTCCTCCTTCAAAAATCCACTGTCTAGGTTAAATTTGGGTGGTTTTTTTTTTTCCTACTCTCAAACATGTATCTTTCTGTTTCAACCCATGCGTAAGATGCATTCCTCTCCCAGGCTGGTGACTGTGCTACAGAGAGTCAAATTCTCCACAGATTCAACAGCAAGTTTTTAATGTCTCATTCACATCATGTGTGGGCTTTGGATGGGTCTGAGCCCTGCTCTGGGTTGTGCCACATCATTCTGGAACCCCTGCTAAAGAAGATACCGTCAAAGGAGACGTACTGGTCTGGCAGCCGAAGACAGAAATGTGAGACATGCTTTCCGAGCTTCTGCTCTGATGGGGCATGTCAGAATTCTCTCAGAGCTCTCCGGAAAGAGCAAGTCGCATAGGCAAGTCTAGCATTAAAGGAGCTGAAACTACTCTGTGTGGGAAAAGGCATGACAAACCACACCGCAACTGGCGAGACAAACGAATTAGCACGTGCAAAAATAAAAGCTTCCCCACTATCCGAACTCTCTTCCCCGCTCTGTCCTTAGTAGGTCCTCACTGTTCAGGTGTAGTCTGGGTCCCATTCATCCTCCGTGTCTTAAATGTCACCTGCTCTCTTGGGGAGCGGCTGCTCCTCAGCACTAGGCGCCTAGAACAAATTATCCTCCTGGCTACCCATCTCATCTTCGTTCCTAAGTGGACCACACATTTCGGAAAAACAAAAATGATTCTTGCACCTCCTGATAATTGCCCTAGTTACCTGAGTTGTGTCACTACAGAATTGTTTGTTTCTTGATGAAAAGGGTAAGAGTGTCCCCTTTTTCCCAGAAGAAGAAGCAGGTCTCATCTGTAAAAAATAGAGGATGCAAGGGCATATCATTGCAAGCCTGAATGCATTATCTCCATTCCCAACATTACCAATAAAATATGGAACCCAGCACAAAACAAGTTGTGAGGAGCCTGGGAGCTCAGGTTCTGGTACGAAAACCAAAAACTAGATGATGGAGCGATTTACTCACATGAAAAGTTGCTGTGTGCAAATGAGAATTTTCTTTAAAATAACTTGCACTTCAAAATAGTTCTTTACCCATTCTCATAGCATTTACAATCCTGGAGACAGAGTCACAAGTCACAGAATTCCACAGGATTTAAAATTTTTTCTTGAAACAAATCAACAGAAGGCTTAAGCCTACCTAATCAAGGTGCTATTTCTGCACATTTTATTTTTAATGTTTTTATGGCCTTCCTTCCAACTGATCAGTACTCGGTAATTCTTCTCAAAATTTACATATTCATTTTGCTCTGTCTCACACTAATGCCTCCATATTTTTTATGGTGCTACCTTATTTTAAAATCACCACTCAAACACAACTCTAATGTCAGGAGGTGACTTCTGTCATGTGAGATACAGTATTTCCATTCAACAGCTGATCAGAAACCTCCCAGCACCTTTTCAGATACACCTTCCTCGGGATCCCATCTAGTCTCACATTCCTTCAGGGTTCTTTCTCCTTATTTGAAGTATGTTCATGACTCTGAGCACTGTAACCATTGCCTCTCCCACCCACAAATAGAATCCATTAAGAGAAAATTCATTCCAAACTCATCTTAGGGTAGTAAGAAAGAATGGGTAAACCCCCAAAGGTCTAGAGGTTGAGTTTCATTTGGAGAAGTACCCACAAGTTCAACTGCTTATCCCGTCCTTATCCAAACTCTAAGAGTGGACTGCAGATGTGCTGACAGCAAGGAATTAAGGGTCCGTGGGCACCAGGGAAAGCTGGTTGTGGAGCCCGGGACTGCACACTGCTGCTAAGGAGAAAAGAAAAATGAGGAAAGATTTTTGAGACAGTAGCAGGTGAAAATTTTCACTTCCAACTTTTCAGAGTTCTCGAAGAAGAATTATTCATGCTGTTTTCAACTGGGACATCCTGGGATACTTACTACAAGTTTTCCAAGAAATTCAAGAGCCCATTTATACTAATTTTGAGACTTTTCCTTTCTGATTTGAACATCAACAGTTTTGAAAGGTGGTGAAACGCCATCATTTCCTTGGGATTAAAAGGCGATGTTTAAGGAAGACAATTGAATTTGGAAAAGAAAAATAAAAAGCAAGGTTTCATTATACAATCCCAAGGATGCTATAAGGGAGTGAGCTGAAAGAATTTGTCCATTTCACCATTCACTGGGAAACTCATATTCCTTTGATCATTTTTTTTTCAAATCAGTGTGATTGGCTTCTTGATTAGAGATTTATTAGAAACAAAATTGTTCAGATCACTGCTCAACTATATGAGAACTAAGGGAACTAAGGAACTCAGCTTTAGAATGGAACCCAGGAATAGAAATTTCCTTCAGGAGATTTACTAACCTACTTTTCCCCTCTCTGGGGCATCCTTTAAATCATTTGAGAGAAACGAGATCTGTTTGATTCTTAAGCAGAGCCACAGGGAAAACACAGTTATATCTCATCTCGCTGTTAATAATACTCAGCAATGCTACAAAGTTGTTTCTTGTTTGTGGCCCAAAGAAAAAAGAATTTTCAAACACATTCTTCATGGTGACTGACACCCTATCTCTGAGGCCTAATCCTGTTCACTGGCCTTTTCATGGGATCCAGAATGGGTGTCTGAGGCACTAAAGATAAGCTAAGGCCTTCCATGTGTGTCCTTGCTCTTGCTGAGAATCATTCTCTCCTAGAGTGGGGGGAGGGGGCATTCATTTCAACCTTAATGTATCTTCTCAAATCTCAAAAATTCTGGAAAAGATTGTTTTGTTTTGTTTTTTGAGACATGGTTTTTCTTCGTGGTCCCGGCTGTCTTGTAGATGCTCTGTAGACCAGGCTGACCTCAAACTCAGGGATCTGCCTGTCCCTGCCGAGATTAAAGGTGTGCACCACCACACCTGCTTGGGAAAGATTTTAATAGGTCAGTTCGAGCATTTTTTTTAATGAACAGTATCTATAAAAAAGCAAAAATGAGAATAGAAACTTGCATTTTACATGTGAGTTATTTTTAGGATTCAAGAACATAAAACATTGGTGAATATTCCAATTCCATGGAGAAAAATAAACGTCTTTGAATATAATGAATCAACTAATAAAAATGCCTATCTGTCTAAGTGTCCACAGGAAGTTACTAGCCAAAAACAGTTGTCCGCAAGATTTTATTACAACACATAGAGCAGATGAGATGTTAGCTTTCTGAGACAATACTTCCACAACACTGGGTCTCATCTTGATAAAAAACAAAAACAAAAACAGGGTACTTAAGGAGACACAATTACTCCCATGCTTCCAGGAGACAACTTGGTATATGCAATAAGTTAAATTTCTTCTGAAACTCATTTCAAAGCTCTTATCACTCTTTCTCCCCAGAACTGTACAACCACAAAAAAAAAAATCCATCATTCATCATGTGAGAAGATGAAATTGCCTGAACAGGATTTATAATGTTCAGCATGGACAGAAATAAAATAGCAATACGTCATTCCAAAATAAGGCCATCTTTAATGCATCAGGTACCATAGCAACCATTCCACATCAGGAACAGGGTCCTTTCTAACAGCAGCAGCAGTGACTGGTTCATTACTCAAACACATGGGCTCTGGATCTCTAGGCAGTGTTCACAGTTCAGGTCCATGTATTCCATTCATAACTTTGAGTGAGTTTTGTGATTTCTCTGCCTCAATTTCCCCATCTGTAAAATGAAAATAAAACACTAATTGAAAAATTATTGGGACTATTTAACATAAATATAGGTTAATATTTTCAATTCTGTTCACATCTAGAATCATCCTACAAAGAATTACCATTTTCATTTGGGGAGGAGGTATTAATGTTTATGTATGAACACCCCCCAAGAAAGGCTCATTGTTGAAAACTTGATTTCCCCAGAGAGCCCAATTATGGAAAAGTGATTGGCATCTGAGGACTCTGGCATAATCGGTGGATTAATCAGTTAATATATTCATATGATGGCATTATTAGGAGCTGGGTCCCAGTTGGGGGAAGCAGATCACTCGAGGCATGCCCTGGGGATAGATCTTGTCCATGGTTCCTCCCTCTGTCTCTCTGATTCCTGACAATCATAAACTGAGCAACTTTACTCCACCTTCCTCTCTTAGTACCATATGGTCCACCTCACCACAGGCCCCCAACAATGAAGCAAGCTGACCGTAGGCTGACACATCTAAAGCCACGGGCCAAAACAAGGTCTTCTTCCTTTGGAGTCTTCAGGTATTTGTCACAGTGATAGAGAAACCTGACTCACACAGGAGAAACCATAACTAAGAAAACATGTAACCCCCTCAATCTCCCACTGTCCGTTAGAATTCCAGACACTCTCTGTGTCCCAGAAGTACCTAGATCCAATCTTTCTTCCAGTGCTGGGACTGGAACCCAGGCACTCTACAACTGGGCTGTATAAACTCAGACCTTGGATTTTTAGATGGTTTGTCACTATGCAGTTCAGGCTGGCCCTGAACTCATAATCCTCTTGCCTCTGCTTCCAGAGTACTGGAGTCCTATGTCTGTGTTATCATGTCTGGCAACTCTGGCTCCAAATTAATACCATTCCTCTTCTACTACACTGTTCCTCCAGTCTCCCAGGTTATCTGGTATGAAAAATGCTGGCTCGATTTAGTACAAATAGTCAGTGTGTTTAGATGAATAATAGCGTTCTGCAAGTCTAAAGTAATGGGTAACTTAATACTAAAAGGCCATATTCTTGAACTGCCTACAGTCGATCCCAAGCATTCAATGGCTTTTAAAGACACTGCTTTTAAAGTACGTGTATGGATCAATTAAAGGAGTAGCTATTCCAGTTTACCAAATTTGGGGCCCTTTTGGAAACTAAGATCAAAGGAAAGCATACTTTTCCCTGGGAAAAAAATGTACATACATATACTCACAACAATAAACCTATGAAGTTCCGCTTAGGAATCTCCATCCAACAGTGCCTAGGGATTTGGAATGCTATTCCACTTACAGGGATGGGCACCTGCTCCCCCCCCACACACACTGCTGGTATCTCCCTGCTGTGCTCTGCTTTATTTCTTTTGATTTTGTTGTCTGTCCGCCCTACCTTGCTTTCCTTCCCTTACCTCTTCTTATTCTTTCTCAGTACTCCCTCTCCTCTCAGCACGGTGTTCTTACAAAGCCACTATCAGAGCCTGCTCCCACACACACACACCCGTTCCCTCCTCTCTGTATCCTTCCTGAACAGCTGATTCCGGAGAGGAATCCGATAACTTATCAATAGCTCAGGTTGCTACATGAGAATATTAGCCAGCCTAGGAAACAGGCTTTATTTGCAGGATAACAGATCAGAAATTCCGACTCCATTGGGGAGTGTTTTCTCCTTCTTCCCCAGTACAACAGCCACTTTCCATTAAATAGACAGAGATTCACTGCATCCTGTTTTCAAGGAAACAGATTCACTAACAAGTTAACAGTGCTGGTTTAGATATCAGCTTACTCCCTGGTTCTTTATCTGTGATTTTTTTTCTTTTTATGATGTCCATCAGCTTAGTAGTTAAACACTTAGAAAAAGACATAGTAGAAACTGAGTGTCCTTACTTATGTAATTTTGCATTAAAGTGTGTCTATCTCTGGTGGGATTTTTATTTTTACACAATGGCAAGTTTTTGCACATTTGCCACAATGTGCAAGTGAATTCTACTTGCACCCGATTTTTTAATTTTCTTTTAGTTTTAATGTGATCTTTTGGAATCTTCAGTGAATGCTTTTTTATACATTCTGCCTAAATTTGCCTAATATGACAATCTGATTAAATAATTACTTTAAAAAAATAAAAAATTAAATTGAAATGTAAAATCCTGAAATGAAATATCTAAGCAAAATTGTTTTCAAAAGATTTGTCTTCAGGTTTTCCTTTCGATGTATTTTATACCTTTGTAATACTCTATCATCAAAAAAGTCTAGCCAGTATTTCCATTCCCAGTTAAATACAAACACTTTAAGGATGCTTTTCTTTTTTATTAGTTTTGAGATTACAATTTAATTACAACATTTCCCCCTTCCCTTTCCTCCCTCCAAACTCTCCCATAGGACCCTGCTCTGCTTCAAATTCACGGCCTCTATTGTCACTAATCGCTATTGTATGCATATTTGCATAGACATATATTTTCCTAAATATAACCTGTTCAGTCTTTAGTGGTACCTGTATGTATGTTTGGGGAGCTGATGTTTTGACACTGGACAACAATTGGTATTAAGGATGCTCTTCAAAAGAAGACTTCTTTGTATCTTCCATCTGCAAGTTTCCACAAAAAATGAAGTAAGATTTGATGCCTGGGCTTTCAATAACTCAAGCTGACCCCCACAAATGCACCTCTGATTATAAACAGGACAGTCTGTGAACTGCTGGCTACACAGAATTCATGGCAGGGGACAAATGCTTCCTATGTGAACATTATACACTCAGATCAGAGTTTCCTGAGTACTTCATAGAAAATTCATTGGTATGTCTGCATACCATAATGGCCATTTTAAGGTTCTGTTACTGTGAATTCATTCACTGCATGCACCGCGTGGAAACTTTTTTTTTTAATTTAGAAAGAAAAAAATATATAAAATGGATAGCATTGGCAAATGTTTCTAATCACTTCCTTAACATACCAAACCACCAAACAATCTTATTATTTACTACATTTTGCTTAGGTACATAAATCAAATGACAATAACAAGCCTAATGTCAGAGAAACTTTTTGACACTTCATACATTTGAGCAAACTGAGCCGATACACAGTTTAGATGAAGTTCTCCTTTGAAATATGTTTCCCTAGAGGACTGTGGTTCATAAATTGCTATCAGGCTACCTCTGTCATTATTGATTTGAGAGGTGCTCAAAGTACCCTTAGCTGTTATTAAGTCTAGCATTCCTTGACCCTTAACAGAGACAACACTCAGTTATGCGAAGACAACTAACTATCCATCCTGAAAGAAACATACAGGGTGTTTTGTATCACATACACGAAACATTGAATTCTAAGAGAAATTGACCAACAAAAGAGGAAGTAACACTATCCTTTCTCAAAGATTAAGCATGCTTCTAATTATTTACATAATCCTAAAGGTATATTAAATCTATTTTACAACTGTAGCAAAAAGGTCTAGAAGAATGAGATTTTTTTTTAATCCATTAAACAACAGAAATTTTCAACTCAGTGCTTTGATAATATGTTTATTGGTTCTATCTGGGCTTTTAAATGTTCTTCGCAGATTAAATGTCCCTGATATACTTATATAAAATAAACTAATAGGCAAATCAAGCATTGGTTACATAACATGTGTGTGTGAATTCTGTCCCCCTGCCTTCAAAGCCTAACCAGCCAGTGTTCCTGACTGAGACCTACGAGTATGGAACAGCTTATGCTCCAGCCTGGTGCCATGCCCTCTGCCTTGTGGATTTGGGAAATGTCAGGAAAGATCAGAGCGAGGATCCTGCTACTTTTTATCCAGATCCTCCCGTCTTAACCTTCAAGGAGACACTTAAAGGTTAGTTATGACTGGATCACCGTGAGTTAGTTTTGTCGTTGGTGACCCGGCTTTGCAAAAGCACAGAGCTGGAGAGCTGAAGCAAGGAACTGGATGAGTGTCATCAACTGCCAGAGATGTGATAAATTTATGAATTTTATCAGCCTCGCTTTGAAAAGTCCTGGTAAATTAAACAGTCAGAGGCAGAGGTGTCCCGTGAGCCTTGTTAATCATCTGAGCGGCTGCATGGCTGCACGTTTGAGGACAGCTACACAAATAAAAAAAAAACTTGACCACATCACTTTCACACAAAGAAAGCTGCCAAATGCAAGGGGAAATGTTGGTTTTTCTCTAAAAAAGAAACAGAAGAAAACCTCCCTTCCTGGGATTGACTGATTGGATAACCCATTCAAGGAAACCCTGGTTGAGTGACAGCCTCCACACTCAGAGTACACGCTCCTAATGTTGCTCTGGTGACCTCGGCTGATTTCACACTGTGGTCTTCCAGGCTGAATGAATAAAGAAGTAAGTTTTGCTTTAAAAAGTTTTCAATTAAATTTGGCTCAGCTCTGGCTCTTGGCTGGAATCCTTAAGAATCCAATCATCATTTTTGCGCTTCGGAATTTACAGCATGGCACGAAGCTTCTAGCAACAGCGTGGTAGCCGCAGCGCTACTAAAAAGCTCCCGGGATCACTATCAGCTGATCCACTCACCAACCCACTCCCAAACCCAAAATAGAAAAATTAAAAGTTAGTTTTGGATAATTTTAAATAGGAAGCCACAGACTTCTTCTGTGGGTCGTTTCTATTTCTAATCGAAGCAGGTCTTCTCATCGCAGAATATCTTGGGGGGGGTGGCCAGGGGGACTTATAAACGACAGAAATCTTCTTTTATAAGAACCTTGGGAAACTTCTATGGGATTGGCTCCCTACTCTAAAACACATCTCTAAGAGCGCAAGGCATTTGACTCTGATACAGCACTTCTGACCTGTGATTATTAACCTCTGAACAAAGGGTCTGCATCTACTTTTTTCTCTTGACCTCCTATATCCCACAACCCCTTGCTGTGGATCTGGCGTCACTTCAAAGATCTTCAGGGCAGAAGGGGCCGCACTTAGTGTACTTCCTTCTTCCTCCCTCACTTCTTCCTCTGGGCCTTTTCTGAGTTTTCTCTTACAACAGCCTTGCCCTTGATAGGAAAAAAAGTATTAATCTCCCTGTCTTCCTACAGCTTTACAGTTTGCCTGACCGAGTGCCTAGCGCTTTTATTTCCTTTCTTCAAGAAGAACTCCCCAAATTCTCCCATGATAGTTTAAAATTTCAAACTCTGTCTACATTTTAGAGCTCTCTCTAAACTTCAGATAATCTATTAGGCAGAAATGAAAATTTAACTGCAGATTACTAGATGGATTAGACTGCTATTCTCAAAATATGCCTTCTTTGAATCAAAAACTTTTAAGAGCCATTAAGGCCTGGACTTTCTCCTCTTTTGAAGACTAACAGACCCATGGAGGTTAAAGAACTTGTCCAAAAGCATGGGTTACTTGTGACAGGGGCAGAAATTGTGTCTTCATTCCAACATCTTCTCTTGGGACGCTGGGACTTTTGTGTGATATGACAGTAGTGGCTCTTTGTCTTGGGTGATGTTTGCTGGAGGAACAGTCTCCTACCTCCCAGTTTGGGCTTGGAAGTGTTGAACTAGGAGATTTCTGCATTCCCAGGTCCATTAGAGGCCAGGTGCTGGGCATTTGATACCACATTTCTTTGTGTTCTATTCCTCCTCTGTTCTGAGAGAAACATAACGATACAAAAGATTCATTTTATTATCTATTTATCATTAGGACACTGTAACTTCAGAGCTGATGAAGGCTTGGACCCCTGATGTCCTCAGTTTTTACTCTATATTTGAGGAAACTGACCTTGAGTTAGCAACTTGGTAAGAAAAAAGAAACTGGGAGAGAAGGTTGGATTTGCAGCTTGACTTTCTTTCCCATCTACTGGAGTCTGTATATTAGTCCACAGTGCCAGCATTACACTTAACTTACCCTGTGAATGCCACCTAATTATTTCTGTATTTCAAGGATCTATGATATGTAGTAATCAGAACATCTCATAAATTCCCTTTCAACTATTTAATTACCCCTAAATATCTTTTACAATTACAACTGCTCATGCAAGGCCTACAAGTTTCAGTATCAAATAATCAGGTTTATCACCCTTCTGGGCAATTGCCTAAACATGCAAAATTTCTTTTGTGCTGTATTTTAAGAAAAATATCCACTTAGGCTTATTAACATTTTTTTCTTATCTGTAACCATTAGGCAACATCAAGGCTTTATTTTAGTAAATTTTCTGATAAATGTTTTCAACTACAAGTTTAAGAATGTGTAAGGAAAACAACTTGTCCTCTATGCTTTGTGTTTGTTTTCACCTTTGAGAACAAAGTCCCAGGAGTCAAAGTTTATAGTCAATCAAAAAAAGGGCACATTACTTTCTCATTTTAATAGTAGAATGGGACCTTTAACTTTCCTGGAGGTTTTGCTTGGGGGTTTACACAGAGCAGAACTTCCTTAACTCTCGTAATCAGACCCACAGGACATGTGTTAATTGTCCCTTGCATGTAAAACTATCTACAGTATCTCAGCTAATAACGTCACTGCAAATGCTCCATTTCTGAAAACCATGGTATTGAAGCCAATTACATGACTGTCAGTTTACCTTCCCCCATTCCACTCCAATAGGGCCAACGTTCTGATTCTGAAATAGCATGAACATTCCTTATGTTCCCTCTCTGTTCTTGATCCATTTGGGATCTCCTGCTTCCCCAAGTTCTCTTTCTCTCGCCCCTCGCCCCTCATTATGTCCAGATTGTTCATGTAGATCTCCTCCATTTCTCTGTCATTGGGCGATCCCCGTGTCTTTCTTGGGGTCCTGTTATCCAGGTAGCCTCCCTGGTGTTGCGAGTAGCTGTCCAGTCATCCTTGTTCCACAGCTAGTATTCTCCTATGAGTGGGTACATACCATGTTTGTCTTTCTGAGTCTGGGTTACCTCACTCAGGAGGATTTTTTCTAGATCCCTCCATTTGCCTGCAAACCTCATGATGTCATTGTTTTTCTCTGCTGAGTAGTATTCCATTGTATATATGTACCACAGTTTGTTTATCCATTCTTCGGTTGAAGGGCATCTAGGTTGTTTCCAGGTTCTGGCTATTACAAATAATGCTGATATGAACATAGCTGAGCAAGTGCCCTTGTGGTATGATTGAGCATTCCTTGGGTATATGCCCAAGAGTGGAGCAGCAAAAATGCTAAAGAGCGGCACTAGGCTGTCCTGCCCACCATCTCCAACTGCTCAGAGAGGACGACCCAGCCAACTGTGTATGGGCAAGTTGTGTCCATGAAAAACCCTACAGAGGCATAGAGGCGATATGACTTCAAACAACATCTCAAAGCTTCCAGCAGCTGAAAGGTGGCTTCCTACTGACTGTATTCATAGTCCAATGCATAGTGTAGAATCATTGTCACCCAGACTTTGGAATTTGTTCCTTCAATGGAAGTTCTTGCTTGTAAGAAATAGAAGTGATTACTCGAAGAAAGGGGGAGAAAGTGGGGAGGGTATTTTGTAAATGCTTACAGAAATGGTTGGAGGCTGGAAGACTAGGCTAAGAGCCTGAGAGAGGTCCAGACAGACAAGACCAGCCACCTAAATTCCACATCAGCTGCTGATGTTTTAAATGTGTCCCTCAACCTCACCCATACCTGGTCCCCTTACTTTATAGCGTTCAAGGTTCAAAACCCCAAGATGGTGGCTGATAGCCCAAATCTAAATCATGTGGGTTTTTTGTTTGTTTGTTTGTTTGTTTTTGTTTAAGAGTGGAGTGAGAGCATTTGGTTCCTTTAACCAATTCTCCTGCTCCATGGTAGACTTGCCAAAGGCAGATAGAGACAAATGAAAAAGGAAATTGAAAGATAATATCACACATACACACATAGAGATGGACAAAAGTTTATTATGGTATAAATATGTTAGTTTATTTGTTGTTTGAAGGTCTTTTAATTTAGAAAGTTATTTTCTACTTCTGATGAAGTCCATTTTGAGTTTCAGAGATTCAAGGCTTTGGGTGAGGAAACAAACAAATGTAGAACTGTGCCACACCATTGCCCTTGCTGCAACAAGTAAGGTCATCGAGGGGTTCCCGGATCTCACCTAGCTCCAGTCATACAACACAATGTGACTGTAAGAGACAGCAAGATCTAATCTGTCACGATCTTTGACCCATATGTTAGACAGCAAGATTCAGTAGCCCTTCCACTACAAAGAATAGCTGCAGAGCAGATCCCACGGAGCATAAGTCAAATCTGTTCATTTTTCATTCTTGACGATTCCAGTCATCCGTTAGCTTATTCTTCTCTGCATTAAACAGAAAAGGTGAAAAGGAGTCATTTCAACATAAATTTCACTGAATGATTGCAAAAATGCAGCTCAACATGGAATTGTCTCCATAATATCTTTACCATTTGAATGAAACAAAGATCAACTTTTTAAAAGGTTAAAATGGTGTTTTAATGCATATTTGCTTACTAAGTCCAAATGCTGTAATAAAAGGTCACAGCATAAAGTTCTTTTTTTTTTTTTTTTGACAGTTGAGTCTTTTAATAGAAAAAAAACTACACGTGCAACAGTAGCAACACACATTTCTTCCAATGCAGACAGCTCTGAGTTTCAGTTCTTCGCCTTGGGAGGTGGCCTGTACACACCTACAACCACAGCGTGGTCCCGTTCGTAGGGCTCTAGCGTCAACTGCTCCTGGGGCTTCATGTTCTCTTGCTGCATCTTCTTCACTTCGGATGCAAACACAGCTTCTGCTGAGGCCATGGAATCAATGCAGTTGGCCTTAATGGAAATCACAAAGTGTCCTCCATTCCGCAGGAAGGTGTGGGCATTCAGGGCCACAATCCGGGTT
This sequence comes from Peromyscus attwateri, assembly GCA_902168425.1. Classification (NCBI taxonomy): domain Eukaryota; kingdom Metazoa; phylum Chordata; class Mammalia; order Rodentia; family Cricetidae; genus Peromyscus; species Peromyscus attwateri. The sequence goes on from CABHPP010121350.1 coordinate 43,207, forward strand.
TGGTCTGGCTGCGCCACATCAGCAAAGATCACATCCACCATTGCGATAAGCATGCGGTATTTGTGTGGATGCCGAGCATCTTCAATCACAGGAATAATGTTGGTCCTCTTCTTGGCCAACTTGATGAGGTCACGGCCAGAACGGTGGGAGAACTCAACTGCATAGACCAGACCATCCCGGCCAACAATATCAGAGACATGAGAGACGGTGGTGCCTGAGGCTGCCCCAAGGTAGAGCACCTTGGCCCCTGGCTTGATGTGGATCTGGTCTACGCCCCCCAGGATTGCTGCTGCCAGCTTGGAACGGAAGGGGTTCCAGGCTCGGTACTCAATTTTGTCATCTCCCTCTGAAATAGAGACTCTCTTCTCCCCATATATGGATTCTCCAGGGACCAGATTCTTTGTGACAAGGGCGTCCTCCTTTCCGCGACAGATAAAGACGCCTTCATGCCGATGCGGTTCCACCATGACCCTGACTGGTTGCCTCTTTTGCCTCCCCGGCCACCACCTCGACCCCAGCCGCCCCCAGACTGGAAGCCTCCACCTCGTCCACCTCCTCCTCCTCCTCCTCCTCGTCCCCTGAAGCCTCCACCTCCACCTCGACCTCGACCTCCACCTCCACCAAAGCCTCCTCGTCCTCCGCCAAAGCCTCCTCGTCCGCCTCGTCCTCCTCTACCGCCTCTGTCACCAAAGCCTCCTCTGCCACCAAAGCCGCCCCCACAGGGGCTGAAACCTGGCTTCATCACTGCGTCCTGGTCGCGCGGCTCCGGCAATCTGCGGCGTCCCCCGCTCCCCAGCATAAAGTTCTTATACAAGAATTTTTCAGGGTTAAAGAGACAGTTCAGCAGTTAACAGCACCGGCTGCTCTTCCAGAGGACCCAGGTTTAATTCCCAGGATCCACATGACAGCTCATAACTGTCTATAACTCCGGTCCCAGGGATACAATGCCCTTTTCTGAACTCCAAGGGTACTAAGCACAGACATGGTGCACAGATATACATGCAGACAAAATACTCACAAACATTTTTAAAAATAATAAAAAGATTGTTTTTAATTGGTGAGACCTAAGCATATTTTCATCAGATTTTAAGTCTTCAAAACATAATTTCACCATAGGCAATGGAATAGTAAGAACTTACAATCAGATTTGCAGCCTTAAAGAATTGTTTCCCTTTACAACTAATTATAGTAATATTGAAGGATGATGTAAATTAGTAAATGCTAAATACTAAACATAAGTACTTATTAATAAATTAATAATAATTACATTAATGTCATATTAAACATGTCAGGCACTAGTCTAATCAAAATACAATACTTTATTTACTCTTCCAATAGCTCAATGAACTAAGGAATATACAATTTTTACTGAAGAGAAAGCTAAGTGGCAAAATAGTTAAGGAACTTGACAAAAGTTTTTTCATAAAACCAAGTCTGGCTTTAGACTCTTCCTGGTAAGTTATAATTCTCTTCTGGCTATGAATTTTTTCTATAGATAAAAGCTAAAAGCTCTCCCATTAATACAACTTAAGGATAAATTACACGCTTAGTTGGAATCATTGAAATATTCCTCCACCTATATCAAGGCTTCAGTAAAAAGGAGTTACAACTTCATCCCCCACTACTGTAGTCAATAAATCTAAAACTGACGATGCCTACCCCCAAAACAAATCATTTAGGAAACTAAAGTAATTATACATTCCTCCAATATCACGGATCTCAAGGTTTTCCCCATACTATAACCATAGATCAATGCACCCTCATCAGGGAAGCTTCTCCTTGAAGTAGATGGCAATAACCAAAGAGACCTACAACTGGCTGTTATACAGAGATTACAAGACACTGGAGTGCTTGGCCCTAAGTGACACGTCTATATCACACTCCTCCCCACAAGGCTCAAGGTGCTTCGCAGAAGATGGGGTGGAAAGATTTTTAAGAGGCAGAGGCAGTGGGTGATCTTAAGGAAACTGTTTTCTGAACACAACAAGGCAGCTGTACATATTTCCTCCAGTGATTGTACAATATGCACAAGACCTGTAGCTCAAGCCAGACAAAACCCCGACCTGGATGGGAAGGAGTGATCATGAAGCTCCACCCCAGCCAAGAAGCTATTGGCACTTGGTAGCTGCTAAGAGAGGTGGAATGGCTTTCCCTTTACAGTATGATGATAGCCGGTGCATCGACCACATTCTGGCCAGCCTCCATACCCATATGAGTAGTCAGATAACACAAAGGTGCTGGGCACAGATCTGAGAGGAGTTGAGAAAGGATAAGTGATTAAATTGTATGAATTATCAGAAAAATTAATAAAAAAATTGTTTTTTTTTATAAAAGATGTGCTCTGTGCTCTGAAGACAGTGGTGACTGTGTTGGTCCTCAGCATCCATAAGAGCACTGCTTCCAGGATGCCCTGAAGAAATTGGAATCTGCCAGTATTTGAGGTTCCTATATAGCAGGCATCAATACTTACATATAACTAGCACCTATATTCTCAGATACTTCAAATCATCTCTACATTACTGTTAATAAGTGTAAATGCTGCACTAATAGTTGTCACGCTCTACTACTTAAGGGATAATGATAAGAAATAAACGTCGGTAAATGTTCAGGGCAGACATAATTTCGTCTTGTTTTCAGTCCACAATTGGTTGAATCTGTGCATACAGAACCCACAAATATAGAAGCTCAAGTATACTTAAATAGACAAGCCTAGTCTGATGTTTTAGGGAACCAGGTGTATTCTCGGAGCCTCAGAAAAATGAAGCAATTTAGAAAGCTATCCGTCTTAGGGTTTCTGTTCTGATAAAACACCCTGACCAAAGGCGCCTTGGGGTGAAAGGGTTCCTTTCACCTTACAGTTTGTCGTCCCTCGCTCAGGGAAGTCAGGGTGGGAAACTGCAGGCAGGAGCTGATGCAGAGGCCATGAGGGAGTGCCGCTTACTGACTGGCTCCTCCTGGCTTTCTCAGTCTGCTTTCTTATAGCATCCAAGACCACCTGCCTAAGGGGGGCCACTGCCCACAGTAAGCTGGACCCTTTCACATCAATCATCTATCAAGAAAATTCCCCACAAAATAGATTTCCCAGGTGGACTGGGGGTGGTTGGGGTGGGAAGGGGGGGGAAGAGAGAGCATGGGGAGAGACAACCAGAATTGGGGGGGTCATTTGAGGGGCAATGGGGAAAGCTAAAGCAGTGAGAACTCCCTGGAATCTACGCCTAGTGATGGGGGACACGGAGCCTGTAACTGGGCAAGGCTTCAAGTGGAGGGACGGGGACACCAACCCAACCACAAAACCTTTGCCCTGCAATCTGTCTTGCCTGCAAGGTATGCTAGGGCAATGTGTAGAGGAATTTCTAAATGGTCTTATTAAATAAAAAAAAAAAAAAACAGAGCCAAATATAGAGGTTGAAAGCTTTAGAGAAAGGCTAGGGAAATAGGGAAAGCCACAGCCAACCTCACCTCACCAACTCTGCAGCTTCCAAATGCGAGTTACTTCCTGTCTACCCACGCCTTTATTGCCTTGCTGTTCTGCCCTCTCATCGGCTCTCTTAGCCCAGCTACCTCACTTCCTCTTCCTACACAGCTCTGTCACTTTCTGTCTGTCTGTACAGACCTCCAGGCCTCTATGGTTGATACTGGGATTAAAGGCTCGTGTCGCCACACTTGGCTCTGTTCCCTAGTGTGGCCTTGAGCACGCAGAGATCCTGCCTGCTAAGGGATTAAGGGTGTGTGCTGCCTGACTTCTTTGTTTACTTAAAATTTCCTCTGATCTCCAGGCAAACTTTATTTATTAAAGCACAAGTATTACCATATTTCAGCACAAATAAAATATTACTACAGCACTTTGGCATAGAAATTGTGGGAGTAGCCAACCAATGGTTGGTCCAATTTGATGTCTACACCATGAGAAAGAGACCATGTCCTAACTGGATGATCAGGAACCAGAGGCTGGATAGCCCAGAGACGCAGCATAGAACCAAACACAACTGACCAAGAACAGAAAAAAAAAATCAGTGAACTGATTACAAATGATATTCTGCTATATTCATAGATCAGTGCCTCACCTGGTGATCATCAGAGAGGCTTCCTCCAGCTTCTGAGGGGAGCATATTCAGAGACCCACAGCCAAATATAAAGCAGAAAGAAAACTCAGGTTGGAGGTCTTCATCAGGTCCCTCCTCTAGGAGCTCAGAGAACCCCCCAGAAGAGGGAGAAGAATTGTGGGAGCCAAAGATGTCAAGGATGCCAGGAGAGGAAGGTCTGCAGAATCAACTAAGCAGTGCTCATGAGGTCTCACAAAGACTGGAAGGGCAATCATGGAGCCTGCACGGGTCTTCGCTAGGTCCTCTGCATATATGTTATAGTTGTTGACTTGGGGTTTGGGGAGGAATCCTGACAGCAGGTATGGGAGGAATGGGGGGGGGCGTATTTCTGACTATTTTGCCTGTTCTTGGGACCCTTTTCCTCCTACTAGGTTGCCTCACCCAGCCTTGATGTGAGGGTTTGTGCCTGGTCTTATTGTATCTTGTGCGGTGTTCAGCTGAAGTCCCTGGGAGGCCTACTCTTTTCTGGTGAGGGAGATTGGGGGGGTGGATGTGGGGGAGACAGGAAGAGGGCCTGTGGGGGGTGGAGTGGAGGGAGGAAGAGCTATAGTCAGGATGTATTGTATGAGAGAAGAATAAATAAAAATTAAAGAAAAAGAAAGTGTCCCACAAACTTGCCTACAGGCAAATCTCATGGACATTCCCTCTTCTCAGATAACTATAGTTTGTGTCAAACTGAAAAAAAAAAAATCTGGCCAACGCACTATCTAATTTGCAGCCAAAGAAATTTTTAATGAGAGAAGGAACCCAATCCCTGATATGTACCGAGTTGCGTATTGAAGTGCTGGGGAAGGGAGTCTCAACAGCCAATCTTTAAGACAACAAACGCATGTGTTTTGATAGCTGCACTAAAGAGCTCAGTAATTACTCAAAGGGTTTCCAAACTCAGTAGAGTTATTGGTCCCTGTTTGAAACCCTTCCTCCCAGCATCAGTTACCCTGGTCATTTGTGCCACTGAAGGCTGCACTCAGAGCAACTAGAACAGAAATGATGTTTACATTTTACCAGTGTTTTGTTTTCAATTAAACATCTCGGCTACTATTTACATAGTTGAATGGCACGGCATTTATACCATCCAATTTGATGTTATTTCTCGGTAAATATTTCTACAAGGAGAGACCTAAGTTCAAATTAGTTGTGAAAATGTCACTAAAAATAAAATAAACTTTAATTTAACCTTGATCACAAATTATTGTTAAAATAAAGCTGAAGACCTATAAAAGTTAAAAATGAAATGCCAAAAGAACTGAAATGTATGTATTCTGAGAAGCACCTTGCCTTTACCCTGCTTGAGTCCTTGAGCACTGAGATGGCCTGAGTCTAAGGTAGTAAACAGAGAAGATGTAAAGGGCAAGTAAGAGTCCTTAGATAGGGAGGCTGAGGCTCTGCAGTTTCACTTCTCAGGTCCCATCTTAAAGTCGGGGAGGAGTAGACCAGTTCACATCTCTCACTCACGGCTTCTGTTCCCCCGACAAGTGTCCATGGGAAATTATTTGTCATGGTTCCCAGGTCCCGTCCCAGCTGCATCTGAAATTTCCCAAGTCAGTCCGGTCCCTGTGGATTCAGAACATAAATCAACACATGAGAGGGTGGGCGTTGACCTCTCTGCTTTCTTTTACAGAATGTTCTCTTCCATTGGACATTGTGGGTGCTCTAGAGAAACCTAAGTAAACTGCAGAGTTTCATACACATCATTTTTGTTTTGTCTTGTCTTTCAAAACAGGAACTTTATAGGTAGTCCAGACTGTCTCAGCCTCCAAAGGTCTAGGGATACAAGATGGGCACTCTTCCTAGATAACTACCATTTTACTGTTTACTTTTTAGTATCGTCCAGCTCCTTTTAGATCCTGACAGAAGTCTAAACTTAGGAGAAGCAGGCTTTGGGGATAAGTTCTATCTTATTATACACATAGTATGTAAGCCAATCATCACAACTATGTAATGATTTGAGAGATTTTACCCATGCCAAAAAATGAGAAGCAAAATGGTCATGCATCTATCCCCAAAAATCTTATTAGCTTGAGATGCCAGAGATCCAAGCATGATCACTATTCTCTTTTATACTTCCAACTAGAATAATTATTTACAATTCATCATGGGCTCCTTTATTACATTACTTGCCTTTGAAGATGCAAACTGCAATGAAAGAATAAGAATTGACCAGAGAAAGGGGGCATCTGGGGGCATGATGATGTCAAATTCAACAACTTACCAGTTTTGCCAGTTGACCAAATTCTCCTTGGTTTGGAGGAAATGAGGGGACTCTTTCCTTCTCAGTTTAGTTCCATCGGCTCGGATGATTTCAGCAGTGAGCAAGGTAACTGAGACTCTGAAGAGCCGACTCTGCAACGCAGTACAGTGGGGTCCACAATAGGAACGAGCTACTAGTTTTGACCCCCAGCACAGTCCAAACTGAAGGCAACTCTCTGTGGTTTCCTTCAAGGGAGTCTCACTGGGGAAACAAACCACTCTTAAGGGGAGATGACATAGCCAGCAGTAGATGGCCAACAGAAAACAAACTCAATAGCATCTTGGGAGTTTCCTTGTCTGTAACATCATATTAGGGCTTTTTCTCTTTTTCTTCTCTTCTCCTTTTTTTTTTTAATTTCATCTTTTTCTTTTCTTTTTTTTTTTCACCCTAGAGGTCCTTTGCATATCTATGGTGGTTTCTGATTTCATGTTTTTATGGGGTTCCTGTTGTACAAATGAGTCTGTATCTGAGTCTTGTGCCTTCTCTTAGGCTCTGTTTCTTCTGTTTGTTTTGTCCAATTCAAATGTGTTTGTTTTTTGTTAAATCTTACTATATTTTATTATTATCCCTTAGAAGCCTGTTTGTATTCTGAGAGACAGAAAGGAGGTGGATCCAGATGGGAGGGGAGGTGGGAAGGAACTGGAAAGAGTAGAGGGAGGAGAAACCATACTCAGGATATATTATGTGAGGGGGGAAGCTATTTTCAATAAAAGGAAAAAAAAGAATGATAATATTAAAGAATTAAATGAAAACATCATTTCAGTTCCTAGTGATGCTGCTTAAATCAAGAGGACGTCAAAAGAATCCAATTGACAGATGAGCAACAACTGGTCCTATTCTTTTGCTAGAAGGAACAAGCTGTAAGCATCTAATGGGGATGCTGAAGGAAGAGCACAACCCAGGAGCTCAGGAGCTCAGAACCAGAGAGCAAAACTCCATCAGCATTCAAATAGATACAACTAACCAGAAATAATTTTTCTTCTGTTTCTCCCTCTTTGAAAGTGGCACTTCCAGTGTCTGCCTCCAAGTGGTATTATGAATATTAATCATAATGTGCCTTACAGGTACTTTGAAGATGAAAAAGGACTCATTAGGATCAAGCCATGAAGTTGCAGCCAAGACATCCATAACAGTTAAAGCAAAACAGGAAGAGGGAACCAGAGAAAAATTTGGAAGCAGTACAGCAGTGTGTTCGTGTTTGTGCAAGCCCTTTAATAATAAAGCCTGTGGACTCCTCTTCAAATGAAAAGAAAGTCGACTGTGTCTTTAATTAGGTCACCCTATTGGAGCACAATATAGTGATAAAGAAGATTTAATAAAGCATTTTGTCTTTTTATGACTTTGATTTCATGCAATGTATCTGCTTATCCAAGCAAGATGTTTAACTTCAAAAGAAGTTTTGTCCACCCTCCCCTCTGGCCAATAAATAACTGCAAAGTAGGGGGAGAAAACAATATACTCGGAGGATCCCTAGGCTGCAGAGTGATGAAAAGATTCATCATTTTTTTTCTACTGTGGACACAGTTCTTTGGGTAGTCCTTTAGTTTTCTTCTGTGCTTGATGGAATGTATAAGAGTTTAACTGTTGCTAGTTGTTGATTTAAACACATGGTAAAGTAATTATAGAAAAAAAGATGTAATTACTCAACAACCATAGTAAAATTTCTCTATTTGAGATGATCCTTGGCATGTCCATTAGAATGGGAATTTTAAGAAGAAACAAAATTAAGCCATAAAACTGCTGGCATAGGATTCCCCATATCATGATTCTAAGTGTCTCTTTTTTTTAATTCATAGATCTTTAAGCACATCCAATTTGCTTAAATTTAAGGCCATGGACAGACTATTCCTGGAAACACATAAATGGAATATTTGGGAGGCTGTGGAATTGATTTTTTTAATTGGTTTGTTTTTTTTAAGTCATCTTAACAATAATATTAGCACAGACAATCAGATTAGCCAGATAAGTATCATGAATCTAGATGTTAAAAAAAATTAAAAAAAAAAAAAAACTGCAGACAGAGTCATCCAAATAAACTCATAGGCACTAAGTGAGTGATCCCAATAAAGATGAGAAGAAAAACAGGCTAACAGCAAGAACAGTCAAAGACAAGCCCATTGACAAAAAGGATGGGACAGGGAATAATCTACCTATCGTCTCGATGACATTAAATCTAAAAGCCCTTTTGACATTTTTGTTCTTAGCCAAAGCTCAGCTACACCAATGGATGCACGGGCTTTCTGGAAGGCTGGCTTAAATCCTGGGATAAACAAACAGGAAAGAAAAAAGGGTCTCTGTAATAGTTCGGTGGTGAAGGTGTTCACAGCACAAGCCTGGCCCTCTGGGTTTGATCCTCGGAACCCAGGTAAAGGTGGAAAGAGAGAACCAACTCCAAGTTATCCTCGGACTCCTACACACATGCTTCAGCATGTAGAAGCCCACCACCCACACATCATGCATACACACAAAAGTAATAGTAAATAAAATCAAAGAAAGAAGGGTCTCTGTTGTCTCTAGGCTATTCTTGTTAAGTTACAGCAGAAATTCTAGGTGACTTCCAAGTACCTAATTTGGGGCGTGATACAAAATCTGAGAAAAAAAAAATTATTCCCTCACTGTTATCTATATTTTCCAAGGGATTTTTTTTTTACTTTTACCCTTGTACCTCTAGAATCAGAGAGAGTTGAGTTCAAATTCTGCTTTGATAACAGCACTTTCCTTGTCGCAAATTCCACTTTCAAAGCTGCAGTCTCCTTACCTGTAAAACTGAAAAGAGTGACAGTCTCTCCCTCACACCTGCCAAGCTTAGCCCTTCATTTGTGCACACTAGGACTACTTTGTATCCGTATGTGCTCAAGGTCGGATGTAATAAACTGCACATGTCCAGTGAAATTGTCCCATCATCTGTTTCTCATATGCTCCCCAAGTACCACTGAGCATTGTGTGGGAGGACGTGAACTGGGTGTTTGAATGCATTTCGACGCAGCAGCTTTAAGCTGCAATTTTCTGGAAAAGAGAACATACGACATTGAATAACGTGACTTGACTCATCCTGCTCCTTGCAGCTAAGAGGATAAAGTCCAAAATGCTGGTGTCAGACACCACCTGAGAGTCGAGCCCCTGCTTTGGAGAATGAGGAAGGGGTTTTACTGTCAACCGTTGACAAGTTCAAACAAGGGACTCCATCCAGTACAGACCTCAGTCTGCACACTTGGGGGGTCAAGGCCAGACTTCTATTCAAAACAAGACATCAAGATTAGCAGCAAATTACTAGAAGAGAAATTTGAATGCTGGGGATGTATCAAAACTCTCTGTGGCTACACATAACGAACCCAACATGATCCAGCTTAAGTAAAATGGGAGAGTGTTTTTTGGAAGAAATTGGGGTGTGTGATAGAACCTAGAAATCTGTGCAGGACCTGAAAAAAACCAGGAATCCAAGCAAGCTTCTCTCTCTCTCTCCTTCTCCTTCACCACTGCGTTTCTGGGGAGATGGGTGCCCAACAGCAGCTCTCACGTTCACAACACTGGCAATGGCACTTGCATAGTCTCATTCTGCACGTCCATTCTCGTCTGACTGGAGGAAACGCTACCATGTTTTCCAGAGGCTGAGATGAAGTTCTTGGGAAAAGAAATCAACGTAAGTATCATCGTCATAAATGTTTTAACTACAGAAAAGATCACAGACTCTGGAACTAGCAGGCAAAGCCGACCAGCGCTGAGGCTCAGCGCAAAGCACGTGCGGTCATAGCTATCCATGCATCACCTGCTATAAGGAAAGGTGAGCTCTTATAACAGAGGTAGAAAGATGGGGAGAAGAGGCAAAGGGACAGTTTGGAAAATCTGGCTGGTAGACCCATCCCTGACATTTGTGTGTAGTTCAAGGGAAAATGGAAAAGCCCCGATAGCACATGTCATAATATGAACAATCATTAATTAAGATCACGTTGATAAAATAAATAAAATGTTTGACTTGGCAAATGTACCTTCATAACAGCTTAAAGTCCTCACCACATTGAAATATGGTGGCAGGGGAAAGCTGGCCAGGAACTTCTCCCTGTCCCTTATGCTCATTCTTTGGCAGTTAAAGTAATCTTCACACAAGCATGTGGACACCTTATCACACAACCAAGCTTTACCACATCCCTCTAAAATACCTCCCCTTGCATCCAAGTGTGAGAAGCACAGGACTTTAAAGGGGTTTGTTTTATTTATTTTTTGTTTTGTTTCTTTTTTATTAAGAAAAATTTTTATTCATTTTGCATACCAATCAAGATCCCTCTCTTCCCTCCTCCCACCCCTCCAACCTCCCCATCCCAACCCACTCCTCATTCCCTCCTACAAGAAGATCAAGAAGATAAGGCCTCCCATGGGGAGGTACATTTAGTAGAGGCAGGTCCAAGCCCCTCTCCCTGCCTCAAGGCTGTGCAAGGTGTCCCATAACATGGTATGAACTCACTCATAAGTGGATACTAGATGTAAAGCAATGGATAACCAGACTACAACTCACAGCTCCAGAGAAGCTAGCTAAAAAGGAAGACCCAAAGAGGGATGCATGGATCACCCTGGGAAGGGGAAACAGATGAGATTTCCATGAGTAAACTGGGGATAAGGGGTGGGCAATGGAGGATAGGGAATGGGGGAAGAGAATATAAGGGAATGGGATGGTCAAGCTGGAACAGGGATGGAGTGGGAGAGCAATGAAAGAGATACCATGATAGAGGGAGACATCATGGGGATAGGGAGAAACCAGGTGCTAGGGAAGTTCCCAGGAATCCACAAGGATGACCCCAGCTGAGACTACTAGCAATAGTGGAGAGGGTGCCTGAACTGGCTTACCCCAGTAATCAGATCAGTGAATACCCTGTCACCACAGAGCTTTTCTCCAATGACTGATGGAGGCAAATGTAGAGATCCACAGCCAATCACTAGACAGAGCTCCAGGAGTCCAGTCAAAGAGAGAGAAGAAGGATTCTATGAGCAAGGGCATCAAGATCATGACAATGAAACCTACAGAGACAACCAAACCAGACTAGTGGGAACTCATGAAATTTAGATCAACAGCTGTGGAGTCTGCCTGGGACTGGACACAGGGGTTGTTTTAAAAGGAATATCAGAGTCTTGGGAATCCAGGTATTGTCTAAGCAGGGTTTTTTAACCTCTAGACAACTGACATTTTACACTCAATATCTTTCTTACTTAAGGGAAATGGGGGCAATACTTTTATTGTATTTTTTATTTATTTGTTTATTTAGTGGGGGAAGGGATGTGCGTGTGCACACAAGCATGCACGGATACATACTCTAGTATTCATGTGGAGAGAAGAGGATAATTTGAAGAAATACGTTCTCTCCTTCCATCACGTAGGAATTAATTTCAGGTCATCAGACTTGGTGGCCAGCATCTTTACCCTCTGATCCATCTCATTGGTCCAATTTTCTTGTGCATTCTAGAACGTTTAAGAACATCCCTGGCTTCTGTTTTCTCAACGCTGGCACCACCATCCCCAAAGACTTAACCAGAATAATCTCCTGGTATTCCAAATGGTTCCTTCGAAGTTAAATAGTACCAAGTTTGAGTCACAAGCCTGTACTGTGAATGGGGCAGGGAGTCGGATAAAGGCTAGAGTTGGCCAAAGTTGGTGCAGGGGGGGCTCTTAAAAGAGACCAAGAAGTTCCAGTGTAGGCTGTCTTCACAGAACTGTTTCCTCGGAGCCTCCTAACAACTCAGGGAAGTGCTGGCAATCCATCTCATCGATGAGGAAACAGGCTGTGGACATGAAGCATCTCATTGACTTCCACACGTCCAAAAACTGTCAGAACTAACACCTGTATCTCAGTTCTATCAAATTCCCATCTCAGGCTATGATTAAGTTAATGAAGCCACACTAGAATCTCACTTCTTTTTCTATTTATTTTTTTTAAAAAAGGGTTTTGCAGATGCAGAGACCCACAAACAGTAGGTGGATCTTGGGAAATCCTGAGGAAGAGGGGGAAGAAGGACTATGGGAGCCAGAGGGACCAAGGAAACCATAGGAAATCACAGAGTCGACTGACCTAGGCTCATCCTGAGGGTTCACAGAGACTGAGAATCACCAACCAAAGAACTTGCATGGAACTAATCTGGGCCCTCTGCACATGAGTTGCAGTTGTATGGTTTGGTCTTCTTCCTTCCTGGCAGAGGGAGCACGGGCTGTCTCCAACTCTGCTGCCTGCTCTTGAGACCCTTTCTTCCTGCTGGGTTGCCTTGTCTCGTCTTAATAGGAGAGGAGGTGCCTAGTCTGACTGAAACCTGATATCCCATGGCTGGCTGATATACATGGAAGGCCTGTCCTTTTCTGAAAGGAAGGGAGAAGGAGTAGATGGGAGTGGAGGTGGGGAGATTGGGAGGAGGAACTGAGAAGAGAGGGAGGGGAAACTGTGATCAGGCTGGGGAAATTAATTAATTAATTAATTTTTAATTTAGAAAAGGGAGGGTTTGGGACAATATATTTTGATCTTTTTCTTTTCTCTTCCTCAACTCCTCCCAGACCTTTCCCAAGTATAAAAAGATCCACCTCCTCTGCCCAGTTCAGAGGAGTTTTTCTGGTTCTGAGGAAACAGTAGGCTTTCATAAAGAATACAGTAGGAACAACCACATGTCGTAGCACACACCTGTAATCCTATCGCTTTGGAGGCTGAGGCAAGAGGGTTGTGAGTCTGAGACCAGTCTGGGCTATGTGGTGAGTTCCAGGCTAGTCTGTGCTACCCAAAGAATACTTGTCTCAAAAAGAAAAGAACTGGGCTAGAGAGATGGCTCAGGGGCTATGAGCATTGACTGCTCTTTCAGGGGACCTGGGTTCGATTCCCAGCATCCATACGGCAATCCACAACTGTCAGTTCCATGGGCCTCTGTGGGTACCAGGCATGCACATGGTATGCAGACAAACGTGCAGGCAAAGCACTTATACACATAGAATAATAAAATAAATTTAAATTAAAAGAAGAAAGAAAGAAAGCTGTGAAAATACAGCAGTGAATATTCAATTTGTTCAGGAAATTTTCTAAGACCTTAAAGAAATCTTTACACCTAACTCTGATACCAACATTTACTCTTTTAAAAAAAATGACGTATGAGCAGAAAAGATGCATAAGCCTTAGTGTCTAGTTCATTAGTAGATGGAAAAATGAGAACCTGGTTTTTAAAGCCATGGAAATATTGTATATGTAGTTAGGCAGAGACTGGGTAAGAAGCACAGATAGATCTAAAGGTGCATAACTATATAAGGATGTTCATTAAGTCACATAACTGCATTTCTTCAAGAGCAGGCAATCGATATATCATCCTTATTTTAATCTGGCACAATAAATGACACAAAGAAAGCATTTAGGAAATTTTACTGAATGGGTAAATAGCCTCAGAAAACATGTTTTCTCACCCACTGGAAGACCTTTGGATAATTGGCTCAAATTTCTTATTTAGTGTTAGCTCAAAAAAAAAAAAAAAAGTCTTCAAGAAGTGCATTGGAATGATGGTACTTATTAAGTTATTAAGTAAATTTTGTGTTTGGTGCACAATTCACATTAAGTAATATATGTAGTAGCCAAACTAAGCATGTGCCATCAGAGAGCCTAAATGTATTAATGAATACATTTGCATGCACTGGGCCAAGGGTAATAGTCCACGGGGACAAAGGTTAAACAGTTGGAGACCCCGGTTTAATAGCCGTCCGCAACTGTTATTTAAATACCCCAAATGTCAGTGTTTGTCTTCAAATGGTATTACAGTAGGATTAGCGTCCTAAGCCTTGTTCCAATTTGTGGAGATTCAGGGAGAATGATTCTCGTCAACCTAGTCCAACGCAGGAGAAGATTGCTTTTCCTTTACCACTCGGTTTGTTTTTATGAGTTTTCCAGACCCCACCTTTCCCTTGTCTGCATTGCGGATGGAAGCTGCCAGCTCTGCTTGGAGGCCATCTGTGAACAGTGAATCTGAGAGAGTGATGGCTGATGGAGAAACCAAGAAAGAAAATCCTACCACTTTCTTTTTTTTTTTTTTTTTTTTTTTTTTT
>CABHPP010121351.1:0-22739 GCA_902168425.1 Peromyscus attwateri
CAGCTAGTGCTCTTCACCACTGAGCCATCTCTCTAGTCTAATTTTTTCATGTTCTTATGTGCAGAGTGACTTCAGTTGGCCAGTCTTTTTGCTTAGGCTGTTTGCGTCTATGTTCATGAGCAGTAGTCTGTGATTGTTTCTTCTCTCATTATCCATGCACAGTTTTTATTTAAAAACTTTTTGGGGTTTTCCTGTTATATGAAGTATGCTTGCCAATCTAGTGGCCAACAGCCATGTGTGGGTGGCTATTAAACCTGTCAAGTGCCATTAGCAAGTATTAAAGCATTGAAACATACTAGATTTTGAAAACTTAGCACAAAACACAGACAATGAAATATTTCAGCAATTTACATCCAGGAGTGATAATATTTGGGGTATACTGAGCAAGATAAAATTTATTATAATTTTATAATTTAAAATATATGTGTTGTCAACAGGAAACAGCTTTTCTCTTGATAGTGTGCATTAATATAACATCCCTGAAAAAAAGAAAAGGAATGGAGAGGGAGAGGAGTAAAGAGGTGATGTAGGCAGGGCCTCAGCTCCTCCGTCTGTGGGAGCCTTGTGGTCCTTCTGTTTCTTCTGGGAACTGGCCTATGTCAGCACGTATGTTTGTATTTCAGGTCTTTTGGTTTTGAGGAAGATGAAGGTGTGAGAGTTGTCTCCATACCAACGGAAAGCTCTTCCAGAGCCTTGTCCTCAGGCCTCCAGCCAGTATTTAGAGGCGCCCCAGGCCACCACCTCTAAGAAAACAGGAGGAGTCAGTACAGTACCCAGCACACAGCAGCTCGCTCTCCAGGACAGGCTCAACGTTGCATGCACACCACCTGGGTCTGGAGGGCTCTTGCAGCGGGAAAGGGGAGGATGGTGACTTCATGACCTTGCTAAGCCAATTAGTCATCTTACTCTGAGGAGAAGGACAAGTACAAGGGTGGAGAAAGCAAACAAAAGATTGTTCCAGCTGCTCCTAGAACAAATAGATCATTTTATTCGACATTTATGGGGAGCTATTAATTTCATCCTGGACAATCAAATAGCAAAGGATTTTCTATTTATCCTGACAGCGGGAATTCCAGCCTGATACCATCCTTTCATTACAAATGTCATCACTTCAGTCATCATGGAATGTCCTAGGCAGATAAATAAATACACAAAAAGAATGATATGAGAATCTGGTTCCTGGGGTGGTTGCAACTTTGATGTTTTTGCACTTTTTTCTGTGTGGAATGTCTGAGGTGATGGTCATTATCTATTGTAAGCTGGACCATCTTTGTAGCAATAATACTCATTATTTCCTCACTCCCAAATCGCAAGTACTAAGAGTTGGTATCTAACTCTCGCAGGACACATGGTGGCAGTTGCAAGTTCTTGGGCTGTGAGCTCAGGACTCTTCTCAAAGTGTGAGGCTACAACTTAGCAGTTCAGTGAGCTGATCTCTCATAACTGTGCAGTGGGGGATTGTTTGTAGACCCTTAAAGAAACATAGAAGACTCTTTGCCTAAAGCTCCCTGCACAAGAGAATAGGAAGGCACCAAAACACTCCCAGGTGGATCTGAATCAAGACACCACAGACCCCTTGAAGTATGTGTGGATTGTCTGAAAGGGAAAACCCACCAAAAATGCCCATATTTTGACATTCTAATTTGAGTCAGTTCATAACTTAGTACAAAAATGGGTCCCAGGATTGGGTTGATACTTTGGTTAGGATTGGGAACAGAGGAGTCTGGGGTGGCTTCTGAGCTGTAGAAGCCTGAACATGGGACTAGAGCAGGTGTCCTAATTCCCCTAGAGAGTAAAAGTTCCTGTCTAAGCACAACCTCTATGTGCGCACAGCTGTACCTACACATGTCCTGGCCCCAAGGGAGATGTGGAGCAGGGAGAGGGAAGAGGCTTACCAAGGAAGAGAGTATGGGCTGTGGGCTCTGAAAAGGTCTTTGCAAAGAGGGGGCTCTCAGAACATGAAAAGCAGCTCATTATGGAAAATGTTGAGGGACATCTCCTGAAAGTTATTCTGAAGTCCAGGCCAGGGGTAACTATAGTGATACACTGTGTACCCTAATAAAATTTGCCTGAAGATCAGAAAACAGAAAGCCACTAGATTAAACATAGAGGCCAGGCAGTGGTAGCACTCAAGAGGCAGAGATCTGTCTGGATCTCTGTGAGTTCAAAGCTACCCTGGACTACATGAGATTGACTCAGTCAAGGAGAGAAAACAGAGCCAGGCAGTGGTGGCACACACCTTTAATCCCAGTATTGGGAAGCATACATGCCTTTAATCCCAGGAAGTGATGGCTGAGCAGAGAAAGGTATATAAGGTGTGAGGAGACATTAACTAAGGGCTTTTCAGGCTGAGGAGTCCTGGAGGTAAGAGGTGGCTTGTTCCTTTGTCTCTCTGATCCTTCAGCATTTACCCCAGTATCAGGCTCCAGGTTTTTATTTTATTTTATTTATTTATTTATTTATTTATTTATTTATTTATTTAATTATAAGAGCAATTAGGAATTTGAGCAATAGGTAAACTCAGTGGCTCTAGTGAGGGGGAAGGGAGGGTTGTAGAAGAGGAGGCTTTAGTTTTAATCCGAGGTCAGATCATAGACAGCCTTCGAGGCTTAATATAAAGCAATAGGAAGGACATATGTGTGCCGGGAGGCAGCAGGTAGGGGGGGCTTTGAGTGGAGGAATGGAGTGATAGAATATATGTAAATGATCATTCTGGGTCATGGAGAACAAGGCATAAACTGTGAGAGGTAAGATGAAACAGAAGGAAAGAACACACTGGGAGGTTGTGAAAATGGTCCCAGGGATGGAGGAGGGCTGGGGCACAAAGGTGGGGGCAGTATGGACAGATTCTCTTGCTCAGAATCAGCTCTGCCTCATGCCTCATTTAGAATGTGACTCCAGAGCTCCTGCTCATTCTAAGTCCCAAAGCAGTGACTCAGATCCCCTTTCTTCTACCAGCCCTGAGCTTTGTCAGTTCAAACAGCCCTTCCCATTAGTCCAGTCCTTGACACTCATTGTGTCGTTTAAAACTCACTGAGATGTTTTCTTCGTCCAGAGTGCTGCAATAAATTGCTATAGACTGGGTGGCTTAAGAAATCCGTATTTCTTACAGTTCTGGGGACTGGAAGACCAAGGTCAAGATATTGGCTGATTTAGTCTCTAGTGACAGTCATTTCATGGTTTTCAGATTTAATTCCTGCTGTATCCTCAAGTAACAGAAGGACAGAGAACTCTCTGGGATGTAATGGCACTAATCTCTTTCATCTGGGCTACCTCATCTACTAATACTATCACAGTAAGATTGGTGTTTAAAATAAAAATTTGGACAGACCTATCCAGTTCAAGCATTCTAATTCTACACCCTACCCCATAATCATATTCCTCTTGTACAAAAAATTATCCACTGCATTCCAAGAGTTCCTAAAATCTTAGCTCATTCTAGTCTAAAGTATAAAAATATAAAATCTTATTTAAATATCATGTAAATCAGATATGAGTGAGTCTCAAGGTTTGATTTGTCTGGAGGCAAAATTCTTCTTCATTGGTGAATGTGCCAAGCCAGATGAGTTGAGTGCTTTCAAACTACAGTGACAAGATGGGCATAGGATAGACATACCCACTTAGAAGAGAAGCTGGCGAGAAGACGGGGTGATGAATGGAGACTGAGAGTGCCCACACCTGCCAAGGCAAGTCTTCTGAGTACTTAAGTCTGGAAAACAATTGATGTTTTGCTTCCAGACCCATGGGGGCTGTGGTCCTGTCCCTATAGTTCTGCTGAGCAGAAGTAGAAAGCTAGGACACTGGGAAAAGGTTATCCAGCCTGCTGAAAGTCAATCAGTTGCCTCCCTTTTGAAAACCAAGGAGGCAGCCCTGATGATCTCTGAATTTCCTTTGAGGTCATTTCTTTCCTTGTTTTGAAGAATAGAACACTTTCAAGGCCAATAGCTCTATGAACTTGTCCTGTAAAATCCTAGATATCAGATAGCTTTGCTTCATTCCTTCTTATTCTTGTCCAAACTGGCAGTTTTCCTGCTGGGGTAGCTAGCTGATTAGGCTCATGTTTACACCCACACTAACCTTGTGAAAGGGTCAGTTGGCCATCCTCTCTATGTTCTCTTCCAGCTGCATTTTCTCTTTTTTTGGCCATATGATTAGCTTGAGACTTTCCAAAGACTGAATGCTTGGTTTCTTCTTTGCTTACTGAGTCTGTCCTGGAGTCACTTCTTCCTTCTGGCCTTGGCTATAAGCAGCCAAGGGGAACCAAGCCACACTGTCAACACTGCTTAGAAGTTTCATCACTCATGAATTCATCCTTCACAAACCCTGCCTTCCACAAAACATGAGGCCACAAGCATGACCCAGCCATGCTCATTCCCACTTCATAGAAACCATGCCTTTCCTCCAGTTTCCAAAACACATTCCTCATTTCCATTTGATACCTCACCAGAATGACCTTTATCATCTGTCCCTTGCTTGCTTGCTATGTTCTTTCCTTGTTCATTTTATCTTAATCTCATTCTATGGCCATTGCAGGCATTAAACTTGTGATTGGTTTGGACTCCCAAGTGCTGAGGTTAGAGAATTACAAGCATGTCCCATCATTCCTGGCTTTGCCTGTATTTCCACCAATGTTCTGCTTATAGTTACTTAGATGTTCTCTAAGAAGATTGAAGGCTTTCTCTGTAGCTCTCTCTTCTTTATGAGATCTCACTAGAACTGATTTGAAAACTCACTTCATTTTCCTAAACCTTGTCAGCTTCTACCATGCATCCAAGATCTTCCAACATCTTCTCATTACCCAGTTCCAAAGACATTTCCACATTTTTAGGTATTTCTCACAGTAGCAGTCCCATTTATAAGAACTAATTCCTGTCTTCATGGCTTAAATGAATATATCTTTCTTATGGTTCTAGAAATCTGAATAACCAAGTTCAAGATTATGGGAGGAATATTATCTGTCCAGGGCCCTTCAAATGCTTATCTCCTCATGGAGCCCTCACATTATGGAGAAACAGAATAATAATTCATCCCTAAGAGGATCTATTTGGTCATTTACTCTTCATGTTGGTCCCAAAGGGTAGAAAGATATCATAGACTTCAATGACATGACAAGCATCCCTAGAGTCATGTAGAGGATAGGCATTTGCCATCTCTGTCAAATACATCACTAAGAACAAGTAGGTGACTACAAGACACTTTGGTAGCTTTCCTAAGAATTTCTATTAGTTTGGAGACTTTCTACTTTTCACGGAAAATTCCACTATCATTGTGTTCCTTGGAAGCCTTGTACCCTGGAAGATAGCCAGTGACTCTAGGAGAACTGTTCCATCTGTGGTCAGGACTCAGGCCCCTTTTGGTGGCATGCACAGTGTAGGAGTGTAGGTGTGACAACCTCACCTAATAGCTGATATGTGTGCTAACCTTACTAGGACCAACAGGGAAGGGGCATGGGTTTCATTTCCTCTTCCTCCTTCATCAAGTCACTGTCCATCCGACAGTGGCTTCCTCTTGCTTTGTGTGAGTGCATTAATCTGCATATACATGAGATTTTAACGTTTATATTAGTCAGACACAAACTTAGTGTCTAACTCACTGATACCCTACCCCATTGTTATAGATAACAGTGGAGTTCAACGAGACTCTCATACATAAAAATGTAGAGCAGTAATTGTAGCATGAATCCTAATTCGTCTTTTTAATAAAAACCCGGAGTTAGATATCAGGGTGAAAGTTGAAAGATCAGAGAAGCAGAGTAGCCAGCCACTAGTTCTTACCTCTATACCATCCTCAGTCAAAAAGGGGGGCCAAGTTCCTGTCTCCACCTTATCACTTCCCCTCTCTGCCCAGAAGTAGTAATAGAAAACACTGAGTATTGACTGTTTGTCAGGTAATACACTCAAATTTTGTCTTTTTTCTGATGAGTCATTTTAACCACCTATGGGGTGGATAATATTGTTACTCAAAGCTATCCATCTACTCAACACACTGAGGACTACAATGCCACAAGCATCACTCTGGTGTTAGCTAGGACAACAGGATGGCTGTCCCCATGCTGGTTTAGACATACAGAATTCTGAAGCTTAGAGCGATGAGGTGAACCACAAAAGTTAAAGAGTGAAAATAGTAACCCAGGACTTCTGACAGGGCATAGGTGATCCGATTTCTCCCTTGGCTTAGCTTGGACCCCTGAAATTCCTGAAAGTGCATATGCCCTTGTCTCTGTGGATCTGGATATCACTTGTTGAAACTCTTATCCATGTTCTTTGTATTTCTGTTATTAAATTCAGAAAAATGACAGACTATCTTTCTTCATGCAATAATTTCTAATTAATATCTGATAGCAGTGGCTTGGTGTATCGGGGAGGTTAATATCCATTGGTCACAGCCTTTCTGAGTACACTGAACTCCCCTCTCTCTGCTTCCTTTTCCTTCCATACAATGCAGTTTCAAGTCTCCAAAGAGTCTAAATTCCTGAGTCCCTGAAAAGGTATTTCAAAAAGCAGTAGGCTCTGGAGGCTTCTACTTGAGACAATTCTCTGTGGAGCAGCTGAGCTGAGTTGTGGGTTTTTTTTTTTTCATTTTTCTTTATTAAGAAATTTTCTACTCACTCTACATACTACCCACAGATTCCCCCCCCCCCCCCCCCCCTCCCCCCAGCCCTCCTCCCTCCCTAGCCACCCCACATCCCCACATCCTCAAAATCAAGGTCTCCCATTGGGAGTAGATGCTTATTTAAATGTGTTGTAGGCTTTGCAAAAGGGAGAATGAGGTCAGAGCCCATACAGCTGTGGCAGAGGGATATGTTCTGTTCTGGTGAGATGAATTGTTCTTTTAAGCTGTGAGCTCATTGGAGAGAGCTTTTCTCAAGCATCCCCAGTGCTTGCCAGAGTATGGCTCTATACCCTGGCTTCAGTTCAGGGATATTAGAATTGAGTTAAAGGTTTCTATCAGGTTCCAGCGATCATGCAGGGATTACTGGTGAGGATCCTTTTCTGGAAAGCTCTATTCCTGGTAGAATAGGACATGTGACATGTTTTAGGAGACTGAGATTTCTACAGAACAATAGCATATTTCCTTGTCTCTGTTGTCAATCATGGAAGGGTGATTTGGTCATGTTGGATTCACCAATCCTCCCTGGAGTGTGTGTGCACCCGTGCGTGCGTGCGTGCGTGCGTGCGTGCGTGCGCGCGCGCGCATGTGTGTGTGTGTGTGTGTGTGTGTGTGTGTGTGTGTGTGTGTGTGTAGGCTGATGTATACTCATATTTTTAACTACTTCTTAGGAACATTACTCTATTTAACAGCTGAGATAACAGAAGGTCAGAAATTAATGGCCAAACTGGACTCGGAATCAGGCTTCTTGTCCTGGTCAGGACTGTCCATCACCCTATGAGTTTCCCTTTTAGCAATTCTGCATCCTGGTTGAAGGTGGTGGGACAACAGGAGGTTGAATTGCTGATCTTTCCCTCTAGAACTTCTTCATGCAGGTGTGAATCCCTTTGCATAGGCCAACCTGATGAGAAGACAAAAGCAAACCGGTCAATTGGAAGAATGAGAAGAAAGAGACTAGAAGACAGAGGCTTGTTATCTCACACAGTGAGGCAAGTGTGGATTGCCAGACCCTGAATGTCTTCTCCTCAACTGAAAGAACAGTACCAACAGTCAGAGCAGTGATATGATCTATCCATATGACTTTGAGATGGGAGGCAGCTGAGCCATGCATTTTTAATGCTTTCCTTCAAGGTGGAAAGGACGTTGCAGAGAATAACTAAAGCAGCTCTATAAAAAGAAAATGAGAATTGTGCTGTAAAATATCTGGCTACTTAATGAGGGAAGTTTATTGGCAAAGAAAAAAGCAGTTATGAGTGTTTATGTTCATACTTGACTCTGTCTTTTAAAGCAGTGGGAGCCTAGGGGACCTTCTACTGGGACAAGTGCCCTTGGATGAGACGCCATGAGAGAACAAGGATATAGGGCAGTCCTGGGCCACAGCTCCTTCTTCTGTAGTGGCACCTCTCATATTTGAATGTCATGTTCATCCCTCAGAAACCATGTTCAGATACAGATGATCATTCCTGGAATCTGGCACAAGGTCCAGGAGAGATCCTGAACTTTGATAAATGGACAATAGTCCTTGTCTATGTGTAAAAGGGTCTAGAGAATGCTACTAATAGATATGGGGGACAAGAGATTGAAATGTGCTTTGTAGGCAAGGTTTTATTAGTTCTGGGGGGAAACCAGGCTGTGGTTGGTAGCTTGAGAGTCAAGTAGAACACAAGTCTGGATCCTTTGGAGAGGCAGGCAGGAGCACTGGGATGATGAGGCCATAGTGGAAGCATCAGCTTGGGCCATTTTCCTTTTGCAGTCAGAATGGGGTCAAATAGGGTTGTCCTGGGACTCAAGGAAATAGAAATTTCACTTGAAAAGACTATGATACCGTAACAAGAAGGGAGACCAGTGCAGGAGAGAGAGGTTTCAGACATGAGATCTGCATTGTTATAGTACCTTTTATTACCACGGTAGAATCAATACCTGACAGCCCAAATTAAGTGACAAAATTTTGGTAGGCAGGAATAAGAGTAAAGAAAGGATTGGAGGCTAGATTTAACCACCAAAGCCACACCCTCTCTGACCTATTTCCTCCAACTAGGCCTCACCTCCTAAAGTTTCTATAACTTCCTACAATAGTATCACCAATGGAGACCAAGCTTTAAACATAGGAACCCATGGGGACATTTCATGTTCAAATCAGAACGGCAAACATCTCCAAGGTCAGATGGGCAGAAAGGAAATTTATTTGAAAGGGAAGAATGAGCAGGTTACAAAGAACTATTATGGGAAGTGAGATGAACAGGTGGCCGAACAGGACAGTTGACAAGAAATGGACAGTGCCCCTTTCTTTCCTGTGTCCTCCCCCTTTCCTGTGTCCTCCCCCTTCCCCGTGTCTTCCCCCCCTTTCCTGTACCCTTCTCCCTCCCAGATGGTGGTTGTGGGGAAAGGGAGACAACTGATGTTTGGTTCATTCAGACCCAGCATTTATCAGGCAATTTACTTGGATTGGTTAGAGAATCAGTTCAGCTGATCATAGATATGGCAAAGAAAGAGAACTGGGCAGGTATGACTGAGCTTGTCATAGAGAGGGAGTGTCTGGTGTCTTCTCCAAGCACACAGGGACACAGTTTTGTGCAGTGAGCTGCTTTTGGGAAAGAAAGAATGTGGTTATTTCTTAGTTGTGGCTCTTTAACAGGTATTCAGTCTCTGCCCCTTCACGAACCCAACGTATGAGCACCAGCTTTGTAATTTTTTATTCTTCTTCAAAAAATTAAAAACAAGACTCACAGAATGAACATCAAATGCCCTTTTTAGCTCATTAGTAAGAAATTCAATAGGAAGGAAAAGATGACTCAAAGTAGAGAGACTGAGTTTACACACACACACACACACACACACACACACACACACACACACACACCATCTTGAAGCTAAATGTGATAGCACCTATCATTATTCAAACCTTGGGAAGCTAAGGTATCACTATGAGTTAGAGGCCAGCCTGGGCTGCATAACGAGATTCTGTCTCAAAACACTAAAGCAATCGAACTCAAAACATCTTAGGTAAGTTTGCTGACAGAGACATCACTGGTTGACTAACGCCATGAAGGACAAAAAACTTGTAATATTTGGGATTATTTCCCTACAGGACAGAAATTATAGATGCCTCTGATAGATTAGTGCTTTAGAATATCATGCAGTCCCTGTGCCCGGCCTCAAATAATAATTCAAGGTAGATCACACAGGTGTATTCCTCTAGATAATTAAGTGGTCCCTGAGCGATCTGTCTAAACATTACCCATCGTGGTAATAAAGGTTTATGCCCACTTCCAGGCCTTATTTTAAGTGGCTTTTTATAGCATCCCTTGGATTTCTATACCAGAAAGCATGCTCACAAGCTGACCAGGAGAAAGTGTGTCTTAGCCAGAGCTGTATTCCCCAGGAGCATCTGCCGCAAGGACAGCATCCAGGCTCTTTGTGACTGGCATCAGGAGAGTGACAAGAATGGTGTTTTGTTGTATGGTCTTCTGGATTTGTTTGGCCTTCTGGATTTTCCACAAGGGCCACCTTGGAAACTTTAAAGTAGCTAGGGGTTGAGAGGGAGTATGCTCCTGCCATTAGAGAGCAAAAACAGTTTAATAAGCTTCAAAACAAAAATATTTTTCTGAGGGCCGAACAATGCACGCTACCAGAGGCCTAATGAGTTAAGGCTCTGCCACAAAGTGCAGCCAAGAGAGGTTATTATTAGTTCTCCCATGACCCAGAAGCCCTTGTTTGCACACCCAGATGGGGCCACACTTCCTAAAACCATCAAAGCTCACTTTAATTAGTCTGTTAATAGAAACTTGTTGTGAGCCTGGGTACCTTCTGTGGCCAGTTTTTTTTTTGCCTCCAATCTCCGTTAATTCAGTTAAGTATCACAGTAGCTGGAGGAACACGGAGATTTTGTTAATAAAAATAAGCTAGCTGACTTATCAGGTGGTAACAATCAGATTGAAAAACAGGAATCATTTGGTGAACTTTCCAGCTCAAATGTGAAAAATATTATGGTGTTTATTCTTGGCAAACCCTTCAATGCTGTATACAATGTAACTGCCTGTGTTATTTATGGAGAAGGTCTTTGGGGGATTGGTCTGAGACATTTGGGCTCCCTGAGCAGCTGAGCTCAGCATTCCAGTAGGTGTGGAGGATGTATACAGAGGCGCATATATGAGGCAAAGGGGGGTGGAGAGTGGGGCCTCTGCATGGGAGAGTTGAGAAGGTACCCAGGTTGAGAGAAGGAAGGAGCCATTCTGAGCTTCATCTCTGGTTATTCATCCCTACTAGTGGCCCTTTCTTCCTCACGGCACTTACTGTCTTCTGACATTGAATATACTTTGTGTAGCATGAGTCTTAAAAGTTCTTATTAATAGAAATCAAACCTGAGCCAGGTATTGGGGTGAACACTGGAAGATCAGAGAGACAGAACGAGCCACAGCTACCTCACCTTGCCGGATCCTCAGCTGGTCTTGTTTCCTCAGACTGGAGGCCTCTGAGTCCTCATCCAGAATGGGTCTCAGCTGAACTGCTGCTAGAAGCCTGAATGCTTAACCAGGCCAAATGCCTCTCCAGGGCAAATGCCTCTCCAGGGCAAATGCCTCTCCAGGGCAAATGCCTCTCCAGGGCAAATGCCTCTCCAGGGCAAATGCCTCTCCAGGGCAAATGCCTCTAGTTTCTGGTCCTCACGCCTTATATACCTTTCTGCTTTCTACCACCACTCCCTGGGATTGAAGGCTTGCTTTCTGGGATTAAAGGCGTTGGTCACCATGCTTGGGTGTATCCTTGAACACATGGATTTCTGCCTCTGGAATGCTAGGATTAAAGGCGTGTGCTACCACTGCCTAACCTTTAATATTGTGGCTGTCCTGTTCTCTGACCCCAGATAAGTTTATTAGCGTACACAATATTTTGGGGAATACAATACCACCACAACTTTGTATTTTACTTGTGTCTCTCCATCCCCACCCACCTGATATCAGTGTTCCTAATTCGAGGTGGATGCTGTGTTAGGTCCTTGGTGTTGTAGTTCATTTAATTTTCAGAGACCCCAGGAAGTAGTGGATTTTTTGCCACTGGATAGATGGAGAAACTGGGGTTCTGGGAGATGAAATGACACACCCATGGCCGTGACATGGCTCATAAGAAGCACAGTAGGATTTGGAGACGTCTGGCCTCAAAGATCATGCTAGTTAAGAACATGATGACACAAAGTCACACTTCCATCAGTTGGGACAGTGACCATTAAGAGTTACCCCTATTCTAGGGTTTTTTCTCTACCTATTCCTGAAGGATGCTGACTTCCTCCAGAATTTCTGGTAGGTATGGAAGGTCCCCTCATATGTGCTTCTGAGTCTGTCAAGTCTTATCAGTTGTCACTGCTTTCTTCCAGATCCCCACTGCCTACTTGGGCCTAGTGCTTCAGCTCCAGAATGCTTGTGATATCTGCTGGCTCAGGCCAATCTACTATGCCTCTGGTCTCCACTGGATGCCATTCTCTCCTCTTCTAGCTACCCCTTCCCACCCTCTCCACTTCCAGAAGGGACCCCCCCCCCCGCCCCGACCCCGTGTTTTGTTTACCCTGGGAGGCCAGCTCATGCTGAAAACTGGCCATCAATGTAACAGTCGATAGGTGGTAGAACCTTAAGACAGTGATTAGGTTATGGGGCTCCACCCTCCTGGAGGGGTTAGGGCTGTTCTTCCAGGACTATGGTGTCGGGTTGATTCTAGAGGAAGTACATGAAGTCTTTCTCATGAGGCTTGATTACTTACCAAGACAGGCCTATAAAAAGCCAGATATCTCTCTTGTGTGTTCTCTCTTTCATATTTTTTGTGCCCTTCTGCTTGTCTGCTATGTTATGGCACAGTGTGAGGCCTTTGCTAAATAAAGTTGTGCAGTCATAGAATCCCAACTACAGAATATGAACTAAATTAACCTCTTTCTTTAATAAATCACTCAGTCTCAAGTGTTCTGCTATAGCAACAACAGACCAAGACATTGTCTTTTCCATTATATCTTCTCTCTGTTGACTTACACAAGTTTCAGACACAGGTCTCTGGTGGGGGTTGAGAGATTGTTCGGTCAATCCAGACTGTATCAATGTAGAATCCCAATGAATGGAGAACACTTTTTCTATATGGTGTCAGAGGCTTGGGTTGCTGGGTTCATACAACCCAGATGTTCTGCCCAAAGGTAGGCCACCTCAGCCCACCTGACCGTTCAGACAAATCATGCAACTTCAGTGCAAGACAGAGGCCCTTCACACTCACTGAACAATAAGTTTTAGTGGTCCCTGACACAGGCTGGTCAGTGCCCAAATCCCCCAGGCCCATGGTGAGAGTATTTAGAACACCCTTGGTTTGATAGACCACATGGCCTTCTGTATCCAGGATGGCTGAGCATCAGTCCTCCCTAACCTGGTGCCTTTTACATCACCAGCTACCACATGTGTATTGAGTGGCAGAGGGAATAAGACACAGATGACTGAATTGCATGCTTGGTCATTTTTCACTGGGCGTAGTGTTGAGGCATTAATTTCAATGCACTTCATATTTTAAAAATGATTCTGCCCATTTTTCAATGAACCTAAACTTGCTTTGCAAAGTAGTCTATAAAAATAAAAGTAAGCAGATTTGACATAGATTATGAATTAAAAAGAAATGAACAGATCATTGCTGTGTTTCCGTGCAATCCAGTCGGGGCTTATTACATGGCTGCAGATTCCTTGCCAACAAATACAAGCGAGTAAAATATTAATCTGTTCATCAGTAGCCATGCAATCAGGGGCTTACTTTGACCTTGGGGCCGAGTCCTGGGACTGCACAAATATTGTACATTCACAAGGACAAACATTTTCCCATGGGTTTCTGATTTAATTGCACAGTGACCTGAAAGCACATGACTCCTGTCCTTTGGACTCTGCCCTGTCGATTTTATTAAAATTCTTGGCTGAAACGAAAAAGTGGAAAAGGTGCTTCTTACGTTCCAGAAGCTTTGTGAGGAACCTCAGACATCTCTTTTCTACTCTACTCGTCCATGTTACCAGAGTTGTTATAGGCTCAAATCCTGGGCTCTGACAGTCCCAACAAGCTAGATGTGGCCACCTTCCCCCAATATACTAATCAAAGAGGCACATAATAGTGAGAAGCAGAGAAAAGAGATCACTCAATGTGGTCACACTGGGAAGAGGAGCAAATAAAGAGGTCCAATGGCTCCCCAAGTCTATCTTTGGGGTGCTGGTATGATATTTTGTTTTAGAGCAAGAAAAGGTATGTATAAATACATGGTACTTGTCAAGATGTAGTCTTGTCCATCATTGACTTAGCATTGTTTGAACTCAGGCATGTCCTGCCAGGTACTCTTATTAGATATCAGAACTGTGTAAAATCTCTTCTTGGGTAGCAAATTCCTTCTCTGGCTGGCTTTTCCCCAGCATATGATTCTTAGAAAATTTTAATTCTTTGGCATGCATTGTTCAGTAGTCTGACTGCCCAATGGAGGGGTGCAAGTGTCTCTTTTTATCACTAGGATAGATACACGGGGGGTCCCAGTAGCCCTCATTTTTCCTTGCTCTAAGTTTACCCCACATATATGGGAAGGCTCTTCTTGAAAATTGTCTATAGAATCTTTCAAATTATTCACCAGACAGAACTCTGACTAGATCAAGCTATTCTAGAGAATCAATGTCCAGAATGAGTTTAAAAAATGCTGGTGATAGAGCTGTGAAGGTGACACTTTAGACTGACAACCAGCCTCTCTAAGATTGCCAGCCTAGCTTGGCAGCAGTAAAAGCGTTATTAATAACAGTCATCACGGATGCCTTAGGCCTCACAAATCATCGTGCATCCATTTGCTCTTTGGCACTTGTGTCACATGGAGGTTGAACTTCATTCCTTCGCATTTGAACATAGAGGATTCCTGATACCATTGTAGAGAAGTCTGTCTCTAATCATGTCAAATAGTCTCGGTACCTTAGGAGTCAGGAATCCCTTCTCCTGCATCTCTATCCCACTTGTCAGCATCTTCAGGGGCTCAGATGCAAGCATGTCTCACTAAGTCCCAGTTTTTCTTGGTTGGGATCCCACGTCAGTGTCGACCTTGTTGTCTGACCTCAGTCAAGCATTTGGGGAGGTTTTACCTCTTTGTCTGAAAATTGAAACACTTGAATCGAAGTAGTGAGTTTTCAAATGAAATGCTCTCAACTGATGACTGGCCACACTAGTGGAAGCCTATGAACTGTAGACTAGTGGCTGTGGAGTCCCCATGGGACTGGACTAGGCCCTCTGGATACAGAAGATGGTTGTTTGGCTTGAACTGTTTGGGGGGCACCCTGGTACATGGGCAGGCTTTTGGGAATCTGGTGCCTGGGGTGTGATGCCTTGTGCAGCCTTGGTGCAGTGAGAAGGGGCTTGGACCTGCCTAGGCTCAGTGTGCTGGGCTCTGCTGACTCTCCATGGGAGACCTTGATTGGGGGGATGTGAGGATGTGGGGTGGCTTGGGAGAGAGGGCTGGGGGGTGGGAGGAGGGAGGAGGTGGGATCTGTGGGTGGTATACAGAGTGAGTAGAATATTTCTTAATAAAGAAAAATGAAAAAAAAAAAAGAAATGCTCTCAATGTGTGGAAATGAACTGCTTGGGTGGACATTCCAGGAGAATGTCCTGGAGTTCTCCGTTTCCAATTCTCTGACTTCCTTGCCTCCTATATCATCTGTTCAGGAATATTTACACTCTCTGGGGCTCCATGGAAATGTCTCATCTCCTGGTGTGTCAGTCTCTGTTGACCCTGACATTTGGTGACATTTTATTTCCTCCTCTGTAAAAGCAAAAAGGACTAGATTCAGTTGTCTCCAAAGATTAGCTGATGCCTCTCATTCAGCACCAGGATATAGCACTGAATAGCTGCCACCTCTTACAGGGTATCCAGGCAGTGCAGTTTCCTCTATGGGAGGTCAGGTGTTGGTGATCCATTCATTATGGTTTCTGATCATTGGACTGCCTGGCATTAAAGGGTATTGTTTCCATGCTGCAATGTATGCAGATAAAGGCCTCTCATAGGGTGATCCAGCTATGTGCTTGGGATTACACTTCTTTTAACATGTCCTTTTCCTAGAAAAGACTGGTTTTACTTCGAATGTAAACTGATGGGCAGAATTCTGGGCAAATAGCATAATTTTAACCTAAAACACAAACAAACAAAACAAAACAAATGGACAGAGACAAACAAAAATAATAGTTTTCAAGATCATAGGTAAGTTGAGAGTGGTGGTGCACGTCTTCAATTTCAGCATTGGGTGCATGGATCTTTGTGAACTCGAGGCCAGCCTGGTCTACATAGCAACTTTCAGGCTAGCCAGGGCTATGAGACCCTATCTTAAGAACATAAGAAAAAGAAAGAAAGAATGAGAGAGAGAGAGAGAGAGAGAGAGAGAGAGAGAGAGAGAGAGAGAGAGAGAGAGAGAGAAAAAATGTAGAAGAGAGCAGGCAAGGGAGGACAAGAAAGTCTGGGGGACAGGAAAGAAATGAGATATATGCTCCATGACCATCCTGCTTCTGCCTTGAGAATTTCCATGTCACAGAACAAGGGGGTAGTTCCCGCTGGAGCTTCCTCGAATCTCTGAATTAAAAAGGTTGAGCTGGGAGTTCAAGGAAACCTAGATGGCTAAAAATTCACAGGCCGTAACCCCCAAGAGGAGAAACCTGCATGGACAGAGAAAGCACATCCAGAGACATGCTCAGAGTCCCCTGGATATCAAGCCAGCTACTTCTGAGTTTGTACATTAGAAAAAAATGCCATAGACTGAGGAAAGAAGAGGGTCACAGGTCTGCCCAGAGCTGAGACTCACTCCTGCTCTCACCTATAGAGTTGGAAACTCTTTATTGCATTAGTAGATCTTTGGAGAAATACCCCCCATTCTTTGTTTCTGCTGCTTGGTTATATTAGTTTACACATTCTGAATACCCCGCCCCCCATGTACACAGATACCTGAGGTATAACTCTTAAGATTGTCTTCAGACCTCCATATACACCCATGCACATGTGCTTACTCTACACACTAACATCCACTCAGATATACATACATAAATAAAAAGAAATTAAGAGCATATAATGGGAAAGTCTCCATTCTTGGATCAGAAGAATGCCTTCTATTCATGAATGGGTCTTAATATTAAGATATCAATAACAATACCATCCAATGTAAGTAGATTTACTTCAGTGTCTATAAGTATGGCAATGACATTTTTGTTACAAAATTCCATATTAATTTCAGTGGGTTCCAAGTAGCCAGAAGAATTTTGACAAAGGGAGACAAAGTTGGAAATATTTCTGACTTCAAAACTTACCATAAAGTTATAGTAATCAAAATAATGTGGGAATAGTGTGAGGACAAACATATAGATGAATAGAATTAAAACTTCAGGTTGAAACCCCTGCATGTATGGTTCAGTGATCTTCAACAAAGGTGCCAAGACCATTTGATGTGGTTAGAGACAGACTTCTCAACAATGGTATTAGAAAACCTGTATGTTCAAATGCAAAAGGATGAAATTCAGCCCTCACATGACACCATATACAAAGTTAACTCAAAATGGACCAAACACCTAAATGTAAGAGCTAAAACTATATGAAAACATAGGAGACTCTTTGAATGTAGCTACAATTTATTGTACATCAAAGCAAAAATACAGGCAATAAAATTAAAAATGAATAAACTAATCTACACCCAAATAAAAAAAGACTTTCTGGGCATCAAAAACAATATTAAGAGTGTGAAAAGTAAAACCCACTAATTAATTGGAAGAAAGTATTTGCAAATACCGTGTACATGAGTGATATCTTTATTTATTTATTTATTTATTTATTTATTTAGATTTTTTGAGACAGGGTTTCTCCGTGTAGTTTTGGTGCCTGTCCTGGATCTCACTCTGTAGACCAGGCTGGCCTTGAACTCACAGAGATCTGCCTGGCTCTGCCTCCCGAGTGCTGGGATTAAAGGCATGCACCACCCCTGCCCGGCTTATCTTTAATTTTTTAAAATTAGATTTATTCATTTTATTTTATGTGTGAATATTTTCCTTGCATGTATGCATGTGCACCATGTGTGTTTGATATCTATGAGGGTGAGAAGAAGGCATTGCATCCCCTGGAACCATGTGGGTTCTGGGAGTCAACTGTGGGTCCTCTGCAAAAACCATAAGTGATCTTAATCACTAAGCCATCTCTCCATCCCTACCTTGTTTCGTGAGACAGGGTCTCTCATTGGTTTGTGCTTACCAAATCACTAGGTTGGCTGGACAACAAGTCTCAGGAATCATCTTGTCTGTTGCCTCCTTGCCTTGGGATTATAAACACCTACCACCATGTCTGACTTTTATACATGGGCGCAGGGCAGAGAACTCAGGTCCCCATGCTTATGCAACAAGTACTTTACTGACTAGACATCTCCACATCTCTGTTTTAAAATCTTTTATTGATACTTTACAGTTTTCAATACACCTGTTTTTCACCTCCTTGGTTATATTTATTTCTAAGTATCTTATTCTTTTGGAATGTTAATAAATGGTATTGTTTTCTAAATTTCCTTTTCATGTTATCCAATGTAGATAGATATAAATACAACTGGTTTTTCTATGTTGATTTTTTCCCTGAGGCATTTTCTTAGAACTACATATAGACTTAGACAACTTAGCTGAATGGAATTTTTTAAAATACATTGTTGTCCAACCTTGAGACATAGCTTGATATCATATACTAAATACATTCCCATGGAACAAAGCATTTCTTTCAAACAGTTTTTTCCAAACAGTTTTTTTTAAATGACAGTTTAGTATGTTATTACATGAGATACCTTTCCCTAATCATTAGACATAGTACCAAATTCTAAACTTTTATAATTATAAATAAAACAGTGGTATACCATTCTTGGACATACATATTAATGTTCAGCTCTTTCCTTTCTTAGAATAAATTCTGAGAATTAGAAGGCTGGGTACAGTGTGTTACAGGCTCCTCTTCATTGGCCCTCCAGAAAGATAGTCAGATTCAGTTCTACGTGAAACTGTGCATCAACTGTTCTGCCTCTGAGCTCTGGGGTCATTCTTCATTTCCCTTGAATGCTCAACAAAGGTAACATTTTGTGCTTTTTCTTAAGATGAGAAAGATATACCCCCACCCCAAACTAAATGCAAGAGAAACAGGACAACACAGTCCTGGCATAACTGCAGGTCCCAAGGCAAGTGATTCCTGCTGCCCCTTAGTCTTCTCCCCTGGGAAATACAGTTACTGCTCTCCTCATCACCCAGGGTGGCCCCAGGAACCCCTCTGAGGAGGACATCGACAACCAAGGAAGCAGAGCTGTAGTAGTTCAGCTTCCTTGGTGGTCCAACAGGCCAGCATGTTTCAAAACTCCAGAAACCCTTCAATCCACCCACAGACCACCTGCTATGGCAAAACTAAGCAAACAGACAAATAAAGATGCTAAAGCCCAAATACTGAGAGTTTGAATTCCAGACTCAATATCTGCTATCTAACTAACCTCACTAAACCCACGGAGCCTCCTTTTCCATCTGAATAGTGGGATGGGTTCACTTTACCATAGCGTTCTAATCTACATCCTGGGCACACAGTGCATCGTTGATAAATTCAGTTATCAACATTCTAAGAGACATGGTAGTTATTGAAGATGAATGGATAAAGGGTGGTGCTGAGGAGGACAGACAAGGGAAACTTACCAGGCCTCAGAAAGACAGGGAAGTTTTTAGATTGGAGCTTCAGAAAAATCAGTTATACAAAGGGAGTCTTCTGTGAAAGATACTAGACCCCCAAGCAACTCTTTAGCCACTTAGCACAGGGCACAGGAAGGTCATTGCCAACAGATCTTTGCTACAGAGGGGTCCCTGCTGCAGCAAGGATCACTAAGGACAGACGGATGAGGAGACTGTGTCATGAAGGAGGACAGCATGTGGTGCTTGGCCTTGGAGATGTCAGAAGTTGGTAACCACCCTCTTGGTGCTGGATTGCATCCTGCCTGCCACACTGTGCCTGACCTCAGGTAGAATCCTACATCCTCTTTTTCCTTTTAATAGATATATAGGTGATACTCATCCAGCCCTACTATTAGGAAGATTCCATCCTGTCTTCTGTGTGCAGCTGCCACTGCATTGTTCCTTGAATTGGGGGGTGCATTACTCTGGAACCCTTACCTCAGGAAGGAGGACTAGCTCCCCCAATTAGGATCAGCACCAGGGGGAGGTCTCAGTGCTTCAGGAAGGGTCTGTTCTGGCGTCCTTGAGGTGTCCTGGGTGGCTCTCTGCTCCTTAGTCCTCCAACCTCCACCCAATGCAGCCATGGAACTAAAGTGCACAGTGTGTGGTCCAGGATCTGGAAAGAGACTGAGGGAGGGCCTGTATAGCAAGGGGTCATTTCAGTTCACTCCTGAGCCTCATGCACAGTCCTGTTGCTTTCTTTGACCTTTACTATGACCTACTAATCCCCTGGAAAGGTTTGTCCATGTAGCTGCCAATAAGCAGGATGGGGCTCAGGGGACACATCTCTAGAGACACCCATGTGCACGTCTCTCTAGAAAGAAAAGGGCAGAGACTGAATAACAAGCAGCTTTACTCTGTCTGGGCTTCTTCCTGATCTTGTCACCGCTTTCACAGGCCTAAGACCTGGTTACTTGTGAGTAGGGGTTCTGAATTTATAGTTCCCCATGCTCCAGCAGGTGCCCTGTCTCTCTCCATGAGCAATAGTCCACAGCTCCTGGGTCTACCTGTCCTGGTGACTGCCTCCATTGGCATTTAGCCCCAGCAAGATGCTAGATTGCCTCTAATTGGTGGAAAACATAAAAGCATGTACCAAGCTTCTGTTTTGTTGCTAAGGAAAGGCAACATACTTAGGTTAGGGCTGGGGGTGCTGAAAGGAAACATTCTTCCATCCTTAACCCTCTCCTCTTCTGGAAAAGGCTGGGAAGATACATGAACTCACACACTAGTCTTCCCTGTCCCCTCTCAATTATCTCAGAAGATTCATTGGTCCTGAAAGTATCCCAGTTATTGGATATTTAAGATACAATGACCAAATGGAGTGGGCAGCATCAGTAGTAGGACATGATGCACCTATCCTGTGAAGGCTAAAGTGGTTGATACTTGACATTCTTAGTTCAAGTGTAGCAACAAACCTTTTTATGGCTGGAGTCAGCTTTAGGTACAATTGGTCTATTTCATCATTCTCATAGTAGAGATAACAGAGGCCCAGAGGGGTTATGATTTTTGCTCAAGGTGGTGGTTCATTGTCCTTATATGGGTGTCTTGGTACTCACCTTGTCTCCCTATGGCTAGTAAGCCTGCCTGTGTAAAGGTCAGGAGTTCAACAAACATTGCTGAGCCCCTGCTAACATGACTACAGTGAGTTTTGGTTAACGAAGAGTGAGCAGATGCAAAGACAAAGAACCATGTCTTTTGGCTCCCAGAAAGACATGTAGCAGCCAGGGGAACTGTAACTCAGCTCTTTAGATGGCAGGAAGAAGTGTTTCCTACAGGGAAAGAGAAGATATGCTGGTTGGGCTTTTAGCAAGATGGACCCTGAGATGGGAAGAGAGAGCAAAACCCCATATGAAGTGTGAAGTTCCTGAGATCACCTCAGAGAAGGGATGAGGAGAGGAAAGTGGCCTCTGATATCAACTTTCTGAGACTCCATCCCACTATGGACTTCTGATGCTTGGATGACCCTTCAGAGTTGTTTTAAAGAGGCAAGAGACAGAGGCTATCATGCCTTGGTACTAAGACTTTTTTTTTTTTTTTTTTTTTAGTTCTTCTCCTGGAAAGGATCATGCCTTTGGGAGAGGGGCTCTTTCCAGCCTGAGCAACCTCCAAGGGGCTGGCCATGTAGCCGAGGTCTCTGGGGTCAGGTGCTTGTCTTTTTCTCCTGGATGAAGGCAGTGTTGCAGGACTGCGTTCTTTGTACACCTCCCCTGAGGCATCAGTGTCTCTCCAGCTGTCTGCCACTTTGCAGACTCCGTGACTGCCTGCACGTTGTCATTCCTTGTTTGTATCCTTGAGTTTGTCTCTCCAGAGTCACAGGAATTTGTACAGAACCTCCAGAGGCTGGAATAAGTGTGCCTGATTCTACTGAGGGTACTGAGGCAGGAGAATATGACATCAAGCTACCATAAAAGGGAAGAGATACTATTGGCATAGTCAACAGAATGTGTTCCTCTGACGTTTCCAGAAGGAGGCCCAAGCGTCTGTGCTGGACTCCCATGACAGGCAGGTGTCAGGTGTAAGATCTGGTTACGTCTGAACCGAAGCTTGTTAAGTGCCTGCCTTTAGCTTTAGGACTATCCTGTAGGGACAAAAGGAAGTCTAATCTCCACCCCTTTTGCATAACGGTCTTCAGTTACGTAAATACTAAATACCTGATTACATCTTGTTCTGTTATTAGAGTCCTTACCTGGAAGTTTGATATTTAAAGGAGATGGAAGGTGAGCCTGAAACAGTTGCTAGGAGCTCAGTGTATCACTTACAGATCCAGGTAAGGATTTATGGTTTGTTTTTGTTTTTCTCCTCAAATAGAGGTGGAAACTGTTAAGTTTCGGTGTCTTTTTTCTTTTTGTCCTTGTTAGTCAAGTACAAAGTACATCTATAAAGGACACAAATTAATGTATGTGTAGATTTTGTTGGGTAGTGTGACCATCGCAACTATGAGCTCTCCAATCCATGAACATGGGATATCTGTTCATTTGCTCAAGTCTTCTGTCATTTATTTTAGTTAGACTTTTATATATTTTACCTTATTGTACTTAAACCTAGTACTAAGTATCCTATTTTTTCATCTATAACAAATAGAATTAATTTTTAAATTTCATTTTTGGATTATTACAGTATAAAGAAACATAATATTTTTAATATATGTACTGATCCTTTATTCTACAACTTTCAGATATTGTGGTGTCTACACTCTTCCCTGCTATTGCCTTGTTCTGGTGGTAGTTGTCATCAGCAGAGGTGACCCCACCCTTCTGTAGTTCTCAGATTGCTAGGACTCCTGCCTATTTCCTCCCATGATGGGCACGCCAGTTGGTCCTAGCCTCCTGAACCATCTCAAGTGATGTTGAATATTCTGTCAGGATCTCTATCTTAGCCTAGCCATACTGAGC
>CABHPP010121352.1:17343-47980 GCA_902168425.1 Peromyscus attwateri
GAGAGGAGAGGAGAGGAGAGGAGAGGAGAGGAGAGGAGAGGAGAGGAGAGGGAGACAGACAGGGATTTGGAGTTGGGTCTGAGGCATGCAGGTAGGAAGCAGAGAGTCAGAGGCTGGGATTTGCTGAGTTCCAGAGGCTGTGTGAACTGGTTGCTCCAGCAGAGACAGGTAAGAGAATCCAGCTGCCTTTCATAAATAGATACAGCTATTCAAAACAATACCATGCCTTGAAGACTTTTATTTTAAAAATAGTTTCATTCATAAATATACATTTTTTAACATGTAGTAAGTTAATTACTTTAAGAAATAGTTTTTAAATTAAAAAAATAGTTTTAAGTTTATTACTTTAAGAAATAGTTTTAAATGTTTAAAAAATAGAAGAGGGGCTGAAAGACGGCTCAGCTGTTGAGAATATTTCCTGACCTAGCAGAGGAAAGGCATTTGGATCCTACCCCCACATCAAGTGGCTCATAAATACAGCTCAGAGGAATCTGGCTTCCCTTCTGGCCCCTGTGGGCACCTGCACACATGTGCACATCCACACACACATAAATACAATATTTAAAAAAGAAGCCAATAGAAGAAGTTTTAGTTGCAGACACTGGGTGTCTCTTAGGTGTCTATTGCTGGGATGAAACACCATGGCCAAAAGCAACTTGGGGAGGGAAGGGTTGATTTCATCTCAGAACTCTCAGGTCACTTTCATCACTGAGGGAAGTCAGAGCAGGAGCTAATGAGAGGCCATGGAGGATGGCTGCTTACTAGCTTGCTCCTCCTGGCTTTCTTGGCTTTTCTTACACAACTGAGGACCTCCTGGCCTGGGGTGGCT
The DNA here is from genome assembly GCA_902168425.1 of Peromyscus attwateri. Taxonomy (NCBI): domain Eukaryota; kingdom Metazoa; phylum Chordata; class Mammalia; order Rodentia; family Cricetidae; genus Peromyscus; species Peromyscus attwateri. The sequence continues at coordinate 18,173 of CABHPP010121352.1, forward strand.
GTGTCCTCCCACGTGAATCATTAATCATGGAAATTCCTGACAGATTTCTCTACAGGCCAATCATAGGGAAGCACTTTCTCAGATGAGAGTCCCTCTTCCCAAGTGTCTCTAGCCTGTGTCAAGTTGACATAAAACTTTGCAACCAAATAGTGTGAGGAAGGTGGTATGCTGGGTGTTGGGGAAGTTTGTTAACTGAGAGAGGATAAGCACAGAGGAGTGGACAGGGGTTGCCCTGCTGGAGTAAAGAGTAAAAAGTATCAATGTAGTAAAGGAGTAAAAGGCTCTTGTCTCCAGTGCCATGCTATCCTTGCAATTTGAATTTGCCAGAGTGCTATTTTCCTGTTTCCAGAGTAAACTAGCTCAAAGGGAAGCTAACAGACCTCCCCCCATAACACAGTGGTTTTGTGACATCAGAAAATACAGACTTAAATATAAATGGTTTCCCCCACCCCACCCCGATTTTGTCTTTTTTACTGGCTTAGAGCCTTTAACCTGCTAGTCTTCCCTCCTCATCTCTAGTGGGGTAGGGTGCCTGGCGATGAAGAGGAGTCTACTCCCTTAGACCTCATAATTTTTTTATTCTGGCAGGGGTTCTTTCAAAATAGTATCTTTTAAGAAATAGCCATTCTGGGGTCTGGAGAGATGGCTCAGCAGTTAGGAGAGCTTACTGTTCTTTGAAGCACCAAGTCTGAATTCAGTAGGGGAGTTCACAACCCCATGTCACTTCAACTGCAGGGCATCTTACCCCCTCCTCAGGACTCTGTGGACATCAGCACCCGCATGTGCACGTACCCACATCCAGACACATAAGTAACAATAAAAGAGAAACAACCCCTCAGATAGCAAATGCCATGGAACATTAAGAACCAGACATTTTAAGTAACTGACATTTATTTCCAAAGGTTGGATTTGATGCCATTAGAGTTTATAATAAAAGGCTGAAAGCACTGAGGAGAATACAGAAACTCATCAAAAAAGGACAATTAAGGGCAACAAAGGTGAGACAACATCTTCCTCCCCCTCTAGGTCCTTTCTCTGATGAAAGCAGTTAGATGGTCTAAAATTAAACCACCCCATTTGGTATCCAGATGCACAAGAGTGGATGACAGACATGCATCACAGAACAACCGATCTGTGTAGGCTCCAGGGGAAGGGTGGGGTAATGAAACCAGTAGAGCTCCCTCAAAACAGAGGCAGCCCCCATTAAAAATGAGCATCTGTACTATTTTTAAACATTATTTTTACTGAAAAGAACAAGGTACAAATTCAATGCCAGAAAACTACAATAGTAATTTTATGAACTTTCACAGTTTTTGCTGTGACTTTTCTGTATCTCTTGAAAAAGTCCCACAATCATCCAGAAATCCAATTTCTTGGCTCCTTGGTCTTCCATTTTCTTCTTAGAGAGTAGCAAAGTATAGATGGTAGTAAAATTCATTCTTCAAGACTGCATTCCCTTGCTATATTGGTTTTCTAAGTGGTTCATGCAGGACTTTTGAACAGTTTGGGGTGAACTGATGAAAGGTATTTTGTATTATTGACAATAAAGTTGGTGGTGTTTTCTTTGTTAGAACGGGATCATAAGGGATGTTGGTTCATCAAATAATGCTTTTGAACCTGATGAAGATGTTGAAGAGCCAGAGGAACTTGATATTCCAACCAAAGAAATTGAGATTCAAGTGGACTGGAACTCTGAACTCCCGGTTAAAGTGAATGTCCCCAAAGTGCCAATCCACAGCCTGGTGCTGGATTGTGGAGCCGTATCCTTTCTGGATGTGGTAGGAGTGAGGTCATTGCGAATGGTGAGGTTCTGGTTGTTTGTACTGTAGACTTGGGGTGTTGGCAATGATAAAGTGAAGGAATGGGTCACTTGGCTGTGTGAAAGGGCTCTGTAATTTGTCTAAGTGAATTTTCTTCTCTCTTCTTCTTCCTCCTCTCCCTCCTCCTTTTTGGCAATAGAGCATAAGCTCTGGAGTCAGGCTCTGTGAAGCGAATCCTGCCTCCACTACCAAGAACAAGTTTCTTAATCTGCCTTTGTCTTGGCTTCTTCTTTTGTAATATAACCAGAATGATGGTATTTACTACACAGGTATCATGAAGATCAAGTGAGCAGCACATATAAGTAATACAGAAGAGTATCTGGCACACAGACATCTCTTAGAAGATGTTAATACTTAGTATGTTTTATTTTTCTGAGAATGTAAATGTTTTCCATGAAAACAAGGAAAAGTGGTACAGCTTGTGTTAAGTATTATATTCTACTTGTTATGGAACAGCAATAGGACTGAACTAGAAGAGGCAGGCATTGTTAAGAAGCAAGGGCAGGCCTTGGGTCATACCCAGGAAGTCAGGGCAAGAGTAAGCAACATGCCAGACAGAAGCACTCACAGAACCAAGAGCAACAGCAGAATCTCAACTTCATTCATTTGATGCTTCAATGTGTGCTAATTGCTCCACCTAGCAGAAGACTCATGATGAGGTAGGCACAGTGTCTCTACTAAAGAGGAAGGTAAACATTCAATCATCGCACAAACAACTGCAGTAGGTGCTTCAGTGTACTTTAAATAGGTGTTATCCCAAATGCTAAATTTAGATGAAGCTTCAGGTAGGTACCAAGAGGGTCAGACAGAGAGGCCAGCAGGGTAAGGCACCAACAAGAGATATAATTACAGGAAATGGGCTTTTGTCTAGTTTTAGCTTAGCTGAGGGCTACACACTGCAGGAGCAGAAACTGATGTCAGGGTCTGGGTGCTAGGTAGGTGAGTATTTACACTTGGCAAAAGACTATGAGAATATGCTGTGAGGCTCTGTTCTCTCAGCAGGTCTGTTAGCTCATTTGAGAACACATGCTGGCTCTTTGTTGTTTATCTCTTCCCTGTGCAGTGATATCTCTTGGCGTATAGATTATACTGGCCCCTTGGTTTAATGGTTTTATAGAGTCCTAATGCCAGAATATGTTCCACACTTGAATAGCTGTTTATGTTCTAGTGACAATTAGTCTGGATTTTTTAAAAAAAAAAATCAAAGTTTTAATGGTCATTGTAAATTCACACTTAGTTTTGAGGGATATTAGAGAAATTCTATGTGCCTCCTTCCTAATTTCTCCCAATAGTTATATGGTATAAAAAACTATAGTACAAAAGTGAAATCAAGATAATTGACATTGGTACATTTAAAACAAAGACCTGGATGTTTAGTGAGATTTGACTTTTTGGTAAGTCTTGTACTTTTTGTTACAAAGAGCAAGAACTATTTGGTAACCTAACTACTTCACTGTTTCTTTCCTTCTACAAATATTTATTGAGTACCTCTGTGTTATGAATTGCTGGCTACCACACACTGGATGTTGTTTTTCCTCTGTCTTTTTAAAAACAGGTCTTGCTATGTAACCCTTGAATTAAAAGCCCCTTGCTTCAGCCTTTTGAGTGATAGCATTACCAGCGCAAGCTACCTTACTTGGTGTGCTGTTTCTTAAGATACATCACATACATTTTTTTTTTGTTTTTGTTTTTTTGAGACAGGGTTTCTCTGTGTAGTTTTGGTGCCTGTCCTGGATCTCACTCTGTAGATCAGGCTGGCCCTGAACTCACAGAGATCTGCCTGGCTCTGCCTCCCGAGTGCTGGGGTTAAAGGCATGTGCCACCACCGCCCGGTCCATCACATACATCTTTATCTACAGCATTATGTCAGGCTGAAAATATCTATGGTTTTCCAGTAATAAACTCTCCTGAAAGTCTTGATTAACCATAGAAATGTTGACATTTCTCCTGAGCAAATGTTTAAATATGACTGAATTCTTTTCTATTTTTAGATTGTCAAAGAATTTCAGAGAATTGATGTGAATGTGTACTTTGCTTTGCTTCAAGGTAAATGCCTATGTGCACATATATCAAACTTGCCCCACATCTCCTCCCTTGGAATGTGAATATATGATATCTGAAGGCCTTCTAAAAAATCAAACAAAATTAAAAGAAAACTATTTTGTATTGTAGTACAGAATGTCTAAGAAAATATCATCGTAGTAACCTTTAAATATGCAGTTAATCACAACATTAAATAATTGTGTGCTATTTCCAAAACTTTTCATGACCACAAATAACTGTGTACCTATTAGAGTAGCTTAGGGCATTTTTGAGCTTTGAAAGAGATTTCTTCCAATTTGTGCCATAGAGCCAGCAAAGTATTGAAACTTGTTTCCTGATAGTGGTGTTAGTGACTGTGGGGACGTTGTCTCTGGGGAGAGTAGAGGAGAGGCAACGAAGATCTCTTGGAACAGGAGAAATACCAAGTATGAGTCTCTGTGACTTGTCTATAAGTAGAGGAGGGTACTGGTGCTTGGGATGAGTTCTCTGAGGGAGCCTGAGATGGGGATTTATGCACAAGTGGTTGAGGGCGTGAGGGAAGAGTGACAGGGCAGGAAATGAGGCTGGTCAAGCACCTGATATCAGAGATTTGACTACACAAGTGGCTGTAGTCAGGGGTGGTTATACAGGGCCCCACTTTATACCTTCATCTGTCAGTCAGTGGATGCAGGCCAGGTATGTGTGTGGGAGCTCCCCAGGCCTCTTCAAGTTATACAGCTCCCAGTGGCCAGAGAAATTCTCTGAAAAGGGCACAGCTGTGAACCAGCAGCCAGGTTCACAGCAACTGGGGGATGGGAACATTGGCTTGGCAAAAGGGTCACCAAGACAGTCTGCAAGCAACTGTGGGCTGACCATGCTGTGTGCTGCTGGTAAAGAAAGACAGCTGTGTTAGAGCAGGGCCACAATTTAGAAATGAGAAAATAATGAAAAGATGCTACCAAATTAAAAAAAAAAAAACCTGATATCATTTGATGTTACAAAAATCCTTTTTCTAGCAACTAAACATCCTTTTTCCTTTGCAGACGATGTGCTAGAGAAGATGGAGCAGTGTGGGTTCTTTGATGACAACATTAGAAAGGACAGATTCTTTCTGACGGTTCATGATGCTATACTCTATCTGAAGAACCAGGTTAAATCCAGGGAGGGCCAGGATTCTCTTCTAGAGACGGTAAACATTCACCTAACTCTAGTCTGAAAGCCAGGCTAACCTCTGGCTTTTAGGCCATCTGTTGAACTTCTAAGAGCCAGTTTTTCCTCAGTGAAGTGGGGATAAAACCACTTACTGCTGGAAAGACTGGAGGACTAAGGTAGTTTCTAGGAAGGTTGGTGCTCAAGACTTAAGAGTTCTGCAGTGTGCATGTTTACTGACAGATGTGGCATTAGCTGTAATGCTTTTTCAGAAGACAGCACTGAGTCTTGGATTTTCTGTGATGCGTGTGCATAGATGTAGTGTATATTATACCAATGTGGAATCCTTAATTTACGAAGTTAAGATTCAATTCATAAGTGATCTTTGGAAAACAAACAAAGAACAAAAAATGAGGAGCTTGGAAGACTGAAGGCTTGATCGCTGTGCAAGTGTAAGGATCTGAGACAGCTCCACAGCATCCACGTAGATAAGAAAAAAACAAACCAAACATTAGTGATATGTGCCTGTGACCCCGCTGTTTGGGTGTGGAAATAGGTGAATTCCAGGGCTCTTTGCCAGCCAGTATAGCCATGATGGCTCCATGTTTAATGAGAGACCCTATCTCAAAAAATGAGATGGAGAGCAACAAAGGAAAATATCCTGATATTAACATCTGACCTACACATGTATCCTCACGGGCAAGCACAGCCCCCCACCACAAAGAATTAAAACCATAAGCAAATCCAGGTTCATTTCCTCTCACAAAATGGGAAACATTATCATTTCCTAGAAGTCTTATTTTGTCAATTCTCCTTTCAAGTAGTGAGAAGAGGAAAACCTGCTTGGACTCCTTGCCTGGGTCTACTGTAGGCATGAATGAGAACCTCATTTCTCATGACCCTTTCACGGTGAATTTGAGACACTGTAACAGGTTCTTTTCTGTTGCTGTGATAAAAACACCACAACTAAGAGTTTACTTTAGTTCACGGTTCCAGAGGGCCCACAATGGCAGGGAAGGCATGGTATAGAGGCAGGAGCTGGAAACTGGCTGGTCACATTTTATGCACACACAGAAAGGGCAGGAAGTGGGGCAAGGCTATGAAACATCAAAGCCTGCCCCCAAGTGACATGCTTTCTCTAGCAAGGCTCCACCACCTAAATGTTCCATAACCTCCCCAAACAGTGCTACCTACTAGGGACTAAATGTTCAAATACATGAGCCTATGGGGAACATCTTCCATTTAAATTACCATTAACACATGAAAAATAATTATCCTTTTAACATAATCATATTGTATTACTTACGATGTTTCCTAAGGCTAAGATAAGCAGATCTTTTATTACAGATTAGAAGTTGGTGTTTGGAGTAAAACTAACTCAGAAACTATTGCATTATTCTTTTTAGCTGTCAGTACAGAGGATGTTCTGCCAATGTTCCTGGTGAAAAGAGCAGCCCAAGCTATTGAAAGTGTCCATCTCAAATACACAAGTGTCCATACCTACTAAAAAGAAAAGCTAGGGGCTGGAGAGATGGCTCGGTGGTTAAGAGCACTGGGTGCTCCTCCGGAGGACCCAGGTTCAGTTTCTAGCACCCCCATGGTGGCTTACAACCCTCTGTAACTCCAATCAAAGGGGATCTGATACCCTCTTCTGGCCTTTGTGGGTACCAGGCACACACTTGGCACACATACGTATGTGTAGACAAAACACTCATACACATAAAATAAATAAAAATTTTTTCTTTAAAAAAGGAAAGCTACATGTGTGGCTAGAGTTTTCCTGCCTGGCCCACGGTCAGGATAAATCTCTTTCACCTGCCAGTCCCACAGCCGCTCAGACCCAACCAAGGAAACACAGAGACTTATGTTGCTTATAAACTGTATGGCCATGGCAGGCTTCTTGCTAACTGTCCTTATATCTTAAGTTATCCATTTTCATAAATCTATACCTTGCCACATGGCTCGTGGCTTACCGGCATCTTTACATGCTGCTTGTCCTGGCGGTTGCTGGCTGGCAGGCAGTCTCCTTCTGCCTTCCTGCTCTTTTAATTCTCTCTGTTAGTCCCGCCTACTTCCTGCCTAGCCACTGGCCAATCAGTGCTTTATTAGCAACACATTTGCCATACAGAACATCCCACAGCATACATGTAAGATGCTAATCTAAAACTCACCACCTTTGTTTCCTATCCAACTTAAAAATCTCTAACCCAGGCTGGAGAGTAGCTCAGAGGTTAGGAGCACTAGCTGCTCTTCCAGATGTCCTGAGTTCAATTCCCAGCAACCACATGGTGGCTCACAACCATCTATAAGATCTGGTGCCCTCTTCTGGCCTGCAGGGATACAAGCAAACAGAACACTAATAAATAAATCTTTTTAAAAAAATTCTAACCCTAGATTAAAAACAAAGCTGGCTCATATAGCTTTTTGAGATCACACATCAAAAGTAAAACAAAACCACGGCACCAAGTTCCTTCTCAACAGGAAAGCAGTTCTGGGGTTTGTTAGCACCCATTCTGATGTAAAATCTTAGGCCACAAATGTGATAAAGCTGAATGAGGAACAGTGCACTCACTATATCAGACTAGACTGATTCAGTCAGTGAGGTGCTGTGAGTGGCTGGCCTAGATTTTCACTTTCAGTCTATGTTAGCTAGAGCATAAATAATTGCTCGCAAGGTGGGCAGAGCATTTCTGGCTCCAGTGAGACTGGGAAACTTGCCTGTCTCCACAGGGTCCTTCGTGAAACTTGATCCATCCTCACCCAGTGCTTTCCTTTCCTTCAGAAAGTCACTTGCTCAGATATTTAGATGCAGAGATTTATTACAAGATTTATCCTAGCACAGCCAAAATCTGCATCTACCATTCCATCATATTAAGACCATTGCACAGGGACTTGACGTTCTAACTGACTTTCACATTAATAAAGAGCACTGGGCTGTTTGTGAGACAAAAAGTAGAAAACTAGTACTATAGGATGACATTTTAGCTTTGGTAGACACTTGGTATTACTTTAGAAATGTCCTCAACGAACAAGAAAAATGCAAGTTGTATTGTGTTGGGGGATGTCTTTCTGTATGCTGTGAATATATGTTGTTCCCATTGGTTAATAAATAAGCTGCTCTGACCTATGGTGAGTCAGGTTATAGCCAGGCAGGAAATCCAAGAGAGAGACAGGAAGAAGAAAGGCAGAGGCAGAGGAAACACGAGCCAGCTGCCCAAGGAGCAACACGTAAATGGGACACAGGTAAAGCCAAGGAACACGTGGTGGTACATAGATTAATAGTTATGTGTTGAGTTCAGTTGTAAGAGCTAGCTAGTGAGAAGCCTGAGCCAGTAGGCCATACAGTTTGTAAATAATATTAAACATCTGAGTGATTATTTTATAAGCGGCTGCATGACCTCAGGGCTGGAAGGGACTGGAGAAACCTTCTGGCTACATGATATCCTCCATGGAAAGGATTAAATTATACATTATCCCTGAAAAGCAAAAATGTCCTAAACAGTCAACTCTTCCTCCAATAAAATTAAATTCCACTAAATTCAGGTTGGGACTCTATATTGTCCAGAGTCACCAGCCCACTGTGGTATAATCAAAATGTACTCAAAGCTGTATTAAGTGTTCTTAGCTTAGCTGTCAAAAGACAAGCACTACTGACTGCCTGTTGGGGGTGTCTTGTTAAGAGGTACATACTTCAGAGGTAGAGAAGAAAGCTGTTACAGGAGTTTTACACAGGGGAAAACTGGACCAGTTTGAATGTTTTTAAAAAATGGTAGAGGAAAACTCCTAAGATGAGAAATATGAAGGAGCAAGAAATTAGAAGAGGATTCTGAAATCCATAGATTACAGATGACAGTATCAGCGAAGCTTCAAATCATTTCAGTGGTATGTGCTATATTTGATGTTATTGTATTTCCAATAAATACCGTGTATGTTCTTTGTCAAGATCACCCTCATTCAAGACTGTAAAGATCCTCTTGAACTGATGGAAGCAGAGAAGAATGAGGAAGAACTTGATGTTCAGGATGAGGTATGGTCATTATTTTATGTAGAAAATAATTGGATTTAATATTGAATAAATGGAGTGAACAAGCAGTGTATCATTTAAGAGCCATCCAGGGAAAATCTAAAAACATCCTGAAAGGTATAGCTTTATAGGAGGAGAAATGGAAAGAGGAAATTCCCTCAAGGATGACAAAGACTTGGGGAACTTTAATTTCGGGCACAGAGAGATGACCAGTGACTGGTTGCCATAGGCTAGTTCTGATTTTATATTGAACTCAAAGCACACTTCTTCCTAGAGACCTAAGGCTATGGGGTAGGGAAAGGGGACGGGGGATTTCTAATGTAGGGCCACAGTCAGTCTTCACCTGACTAATGATGGCTTACACACTTCCTTTGCACCAGGCTGAGGCTGTTTCAGGTGATCATGCCATCAGATTGTTTCTAGGACAGTTGACTGAATTTGAAGAATCTGAGTAAACGTTAGGGTTTTACTTCTAAGCAAAATAAGAGCAACCACGGAAGAGCAGATAATTTTTTTTATCATGAAATTACCAAAGGATATAAATAAAAATAAGATAACTTTATACTTGATCTTAGCCAAAAGGCTGAGAATTAAAAGAATTTTAAATTGAAAGTTTTCTTAGAAACCAATAATGTGATATTCCAGCCCATGCAGAAATCCCTCCTACACCAACCTGATTCACTTAATTTAGATTCTCTGTGGAAATTTCCAGACACTGGTAACCAGTGACTTCCACGGATATGAACCCCAGTTAACTGCGCCTATGGAAGTGAGCTTGGCCTTTTTGTAGTAACTGCCAGCTATGCTTTCCCCAGCAACACAGGCCTCCCCGGGCCAGGCTGTCACTCATCGATAGCGCCTCCGTTCCCACCAGACTCCTAGGGCAGCTTCTCCAATTCCTTCTGTCAGTCTTCACAGATGAGCAGTCTATCGATGTTTTGCTGGCCAACAAAGGGACCTACAAGTAGTTAGGGTGCCATGGAAACCATGCAACCATGACCATTTTGAGCTCATCAAGATATTTAAGGAACATATGTCTGTTTTTATTATAGCTACATTAAAATCTTGGGCTCTATTTAACAGGAGTCACATAAAGACAGGTGCATTTTCACACAAACTATGATAGACCTGGGTTCTCCGTTCATACTTAGGCAATTGGTTTCTATCTCAAATGCAAGATCACACTCAGTTCTGCTAGACTGCATTTTGGATCCAGTTTATTAACAGTTTTGGTTTTGATTGTCATCTCACATACTTACTTCAAGTCTGATAAGCAAACTATGATGACTTTCCAGGTCCTGATGAAAAGCACTAGGTAACATTCAAGCCCCTGTAGTAAAATTAGGCAGAGAATTTTGTGGAAGAAAGTAATGTTAGAATGAAAATCACAAGCCTGGTGTCTTGGCCCCCTAATAAGCCTATGAAAGTCATTATTAAACCAAGAAGTCTTTCCAGCTTTGGTAATTTATGACTCTATGAGGTCCTGGGTTCGATTCCCAGCACAAAATAAATGGACTCCTGTAATCCCAACACTTTGGAGGTAAAGGCAAGGAAGATCAGAAGTTGAAGTGTATCTGAAGCTACCTCTGGGGCTTGATGCCAACCTGGGCTAGAGATCTTATCCCCAAGAAATAAATGAATGAATGAATAAAGAAACAAATAAAGGAACTTGAGTGACTACCACACTGTGGAATAGATTGTTACTAATTTCCACATAAAACGATCATTCAGCCAAGGCTTCTAAGGTTATGAATCATTGTAGCAGTTGGGATTTGAAACCAGACAGACCCGTTGAGCTACTCCTGAATCTGGTTCTTACTGGCTGTTCAGCCAGCACAACCCTCTTTCATTTCAGTACCTGCATGGCAATACACAGAGTGGTGAAAATTGAAGGCTGCATATGAAGAGTAGGGTTTTGTACTTAGTTTCCAATGAACAGTAATCACTGCTTTACATAAACCCAATTAGAAGTATGATGAGAATTGAAATTGTCTTCTTTCCTTTTTTTTTTTTTTTATGATACATATCCGGGAAAAATCAAGCAACCAATACTAGAAAAGCATATTTTAAAAAAAGATAACGTAGCCCTAAAGAGAACTAAGTTGGTCATTATTTTGTTTTCCCTTTGCTTTCACAGGCCATGCGTAGACTTGCTTCCTGAGAGTGGGTTCAGGGGTCACTGTCAGCAAGGACTCCTAGACAGACTTGGCCATCAGGTCATTCTCTGCAAGTGTTCTCTGCACTGATTATTTCTTCGTACTTAAACAGCCATCCTTTTACTGCTATGTTAGAAATATTTACATTTTTAGCCGGGCCGTGGTTGCACATGCCTTTAATCCCAGCACTTGGGAGGCAGAGAGGCAGGTGGATCTCAGTGAGTTCAAGGCCAGCCTGGTCTACAAAGTGAGTTCCAGGACAGCCAGGACTGTTACACAAAGAAAACCTGTCTTGAAAAACAAAACAAAACAAAACAAAACAAAAAAAAAAAAGAAAAAGAAAAAAAAGAAAATTTACATTTTTAAACTTCTTAGGTATTACACAAGAAACACTTGCCATTTCTATGTCTTAATGTAGAAAATAAGCAGCTTAGCTCTAAAATATCCAAAACCATGAGAATTATCCCTGAAAATCAGCAATGTCCGGTAACTGTGCTCAGTGCTGCTAACACCAAAATAGGTTTGCTGTCTGTGCCCACAGGGTAGGCTCTATCCCTGTTAAGTTGCAGTAAGTGTTGACGCAACACAGACTTTATGGGCAAGTGAGTCAGGAAGGACTAATCAAAAAGAAAGATGATTCCCTGATTGACCCTGAAATCCATGTGTTGTGTTGATCGCAGTGAGAAAAGTAAAACAGAATTACTAATGCACTCATTAATGAGCTTAAAAAAATAAAAACCAGGGGGCTGGAGAGATGGCTCAGCGGTTAAAAAGAGGTCCTGAGTTCAATTCCCAGCAACCACATGGTGGCTCCCAATCATCTGTAATGAGATCTGGTGCCCTCTTCTGGCCTGCAGTCATAAATGCTGTATACATAATAAATAAATCTTTAAAAAAAAATAAATAAATAAAAACCAGTCTCTGAAACATAATTTTGTTTAGATTTATTTTGTGTATGAGTGTCTTGTTCACATATGTGTACCATGTATGTGCCTGGTGCTCAAGAGGTTAGAAAAGAGTATCAGATAACCTGGGTGTGGAGTTATAGATGGTTGTAAGCTGCTGTATAGGTGCTGGGAACTGAACCCAGGTTCTCTGCAAGAGCAACAAGTACTCTTAACCACTGAGCCATCTCTCTATTCCCTATAATCTCTATTTTTAAAATGCAGCTTTAGCTTATCTTTTTGTGTATAAGTGCTCCTTGTATAAGGGCAGATAAGCTCTCTTCTACTTAAGGTCTGACATGAGAGCCAGGCATGGTGGTGCATATCTACAATCCTAGGCCTTGAGAGGCTGGGGCAAGAGGAGCAAGAGCTTATGGTCTATTGCGCTGCATAGTGAGACCACATTTTAAAAAATCTAACATGAAGACAATTTTGACCAAACCCTTTTTTTTATAGAAGACCACGGTGATGAGAACAAGCTTTTCTCTAACTATTCAATAGTACTCAGAGGAAACAGTCATAAATGGGAATTCTAACCACTTTAAAAACAATCTAAGGCAGAGTGGTGGTGGCACACACCTTTAGTCCTAGCACTTGGCAGGCAGATCTCTAAGTTTGAGGCCAGCCTGGTCTACAGAGCAAATTCCAGGACAGGCTCCAAAGCTACACAGAGAAACCCTGTCTAGAAAAAACAAACAAACAAAAAAAACCAAAACACCCCCCCAAAAAAAAACCCCAAAAAACTAAAAAGTAAATTATCTGTAGTAGTCTATCTTTAAAGTGAGCTTTTAAATACAAAGTATTCTAAATGGAGTCAATACAAAAATAAAAATAGTTTTCAATATACACATCGGAAATGTGCATTAAAAAATACACATTTTAAGTCAGAATATTTCCTACTTTTTAAATTTTTTTAATTGATATTTTCTGAGTACCAACAATTTCTAGGTATCCATGTAATATATAGTCTTTGGTTTCCTGCACTAACTACATAGTTCATACTGGAGTAAAACTGCACTTCATTTCTAGAGAAAAACAAGTATGTAGCCTCAGCTGAGATGCTCTGCTTGAGAACCATAGGGTGCTCTGGCTCAGATGTGTGCAATTCCTAAATGTCCTTGGTATTCTAAAGGCATAATGTTCTATTCTATTCCTGGTTTCTTCTTAAATACAGTTAGAAGTCATGTGTTGACTGACTTCTGAAGGAAGATGATAGCTGCCCCGTGAAGGCATCTGACTGTGCATTCTGGTTGTAGCTAACCAGGGCATACCAGAATCATACTGCTATCTCATCCTCATTGTGGCACTTGCCTATAATGGAACAATAGTATCTCTAAAGACTATGTAATAATAGTCTTGCAGAAAATGGATGAATACTTCTGTTTAAAAGAGTAAAATACTGCTTTTTTTCTTTAAAGGAAATACCAAAGTTCCATGTTATAATAAAGCTAGTCTTATAAAATCTTGGGTCCATGGTGACTATAAAAGATTATGTCACAGCACACTCTGCATTTTATGAGTAACAAGCATACTGTATAGTGTGTTTAATTTGCAATTAAAGTTGTCCTTTGTTATATTCCTAATCTATAAGATGATTCCACTAGTGTATTTGAAATTCAATAGCAAATGAAAAACAAAACCAATACATGTAAATCTGGAAATGTATTATTTAATAAATGTAAAGTTATCTTTTGTTTTGGATTTGATGTTTTCATCCCCAAGACAGGGTCTTGCTTTATCCTGGCTAGTCTCAAGCTTGTGACACTCCGACCTCAGCTTCCTCAGTGCTGAGCTCAACAGATGTGTGTTACCAAATCTGGCCCCATGTTACCTTTTATACTACTTAGTTGTGTCCTCTCTGAGAAGAGCTATTAAACATATTTTAAATCCGACATTCCAGGTTTGCCACTGCTCATCATTATTTTGATGTTCTCTTTATCCCACTTCTATGTCTAAGTATGTGATTTCATGTGGTAATCAGTGTGGTAAACAATGTCCCACAAGTTCTCTCTCTTCTCACCCAAATATATATTAGTGTTCATCATTCTAAGCAAAATTTTCAACCCAGTACCATATGTGTGTGTACACACACGTATATATACACACAGACACACTGTATAAAGAATTTTCACAAAACAAGTACATTCCTGTTAGTCATACCTATATTAATACACAAGCATACCCCGCTCCAAGAAAACTTTCACTCCTAGCCATTGACACTAGAATGACAGCTGTCTTAATTTCTAAAACCTGTTTTGTAGTTGTTTTGAGACCTGGGTTATGTAGTCATGGCTGTCCTTGAATTTGTAATTCTCCCTTCTCACTCTCTTGGGTGCTGGGATTATGGATATGTATCACCATACCTGCTACAACCTGTTTTATTTGAACTGCAATAAATATAACTATTATTTCTTTTTTCTTTGTGTATTTGTCTTACTTCATTGTTAGAATTATGAGGAGGATTCGTCTGTATCTGCATCAGCAGCCATTTACTGGTTCTCCTGTTATGTAATGTTCTACTGTTCAAGTATTCAGCCATTCAACTGGTTTTCATTATTTGTACTGTTTGTAGTTTTGGTTTTTATGAATAGTGCTGTGCTATGGGCATTCCTGTGAGGAATTTGTCCATGTTTCAGAAATATTGAGATACTGTATTGGAGACTTAGGTCTCCAAGATGACAGTCAATAAAATTAAAGTTATTCTGCATCTGTGTCAAGCGAGCTACATAAAGTGTCTTGTTTCAGGAAGAACAGGACATACTTACCATACAAATAACATTTAAACAATGAAATCCCAGGCCCTTGTAGTTTAATTATATAAACTCTACCCACAAGCAAGCCACATGGATGATGTGTCTAGAAGGAATGGAAGAAACAGAAATAGATATAGTTAGGGGAGAAAGTCAGAGGAACAAAAGAGATAGTTAAAAAGAAAAAGTGACAGAACCACAAATGGCCCTGATGCAGAGAAATGATGGAGAACCAATAAGCAGAACCAGGTAAGCAAGAAGTTGAGTTGTAGTAGAGCTTAACTGTAGTCCTGAAAGTTCAGGAAACACTGGCTGTCTTGGAAGACTGCCATTCTCTATCCATGTTAGCCTTAGTCAATGTCACTAATTGTCACTTAACTCAGCCATCTAGAAATACTTACTAAAAAATCTAATGTGTGTCGGCACTCATTCTTCTTGGTACTTGAAATTTGTACAGGAACAAAATAAAGAACCTGCTGTGCTGGGGCGTATGTTCTATCATGGCAAAGAGGCAGGAGGAGAAAATAAAGGGTATATGACTCTTACAGGAAGAAGACCCAGGGCCAAGAAAGGAGGCCAAGAACTCGGGAGATGCCATGGTGTGTAGTATGAGAGAATCTGGCTCATTTCTGTGAATTCTAAAGGATACACATAGAGATCAGTCTTCTAGTTTGAGTTTTCTTTTCCTGATATCACATTATCCCAGCATTCTTTTCTGCTTTCTGTTTTCTTCCCTCTACCCTGCCTTCAGCTTTTCCCTTTGCTCATGCTCATCAGAACAGCTTAACCACTTGGAAACAACCCCCAAAATTGGATGTGTTGATTGTTGGTGCTGCCACATAGAAGGAGGTGGATCATCTGAGGTCTTGTTCACTTAACTCCTGCTCCTCTCTCTGCTATTTGCATGTAATGCCACATTTAATTGCAAATGGCCCGAGGCTAGTGTATATAAACCACAAAAGGTCAACTGAAGTTGTGTGTGGGGGTTGGAGAGTGCTCCTACAGTCCAAGCTAACCCAAACATAAAGGTCAATTCAATTGGAGCAGTTAATCACTGAATTAATGAAGGGACCAGTCCTTGGGAAGATTGATTCACCTAAAGCCTGGGAGAAATAATTATCCTTTAAATGACATAATGTACCTTTTTTTTTTTTTTTTTTTTTTTTTTTTGAGATAATGTACTTTTCCTGGTATAATCCCTTATGGAGATATAACCCTGTTAAGCATATCTGCTTTTCTAAGTGCTTACTCAAAAAAGTGTAACTTTTCCTTTCCTTTTTCCTCTTCCTAAGCATGCTTTCTCTAACACTGTGGGCTTCCTTACTCTTTCTCTGAAGCTCCCCACACTCTTTTATTAGGTGGCTTCTCATCCACTATGGCTTGGCCTCCATTACAGAACACATATGCTTAATTCAAACTACATGGTTTTCTCTCTTACTCTTCTTCATCTTCCTCCTCAGAACAGCGGCTGAGATTTAAGCTTGCTGGCCATTGCTGTGATTGGTATAATAAAAAGCAGAATGGCCAATAGCTAGGCAGGAGGTATAGACAGGATTTCAGGTCAGAGAGAGGAAATAGGAGGAGATAATCGAGGCACAAAAGAGATGCCAACAAGACATGGAGGAAGTTGGACATACAGAATGAAAGAAAAGTAAAAAGATGTGGTAGAATGTAGATTAACAAAACTAGGTTAATTTAAGTTATAAGAGCTAGTTAGAAACAAGCCTAAGCTATACGCCAAGCTTTCATAATTAATAAGTCTCCATGCTGTTTTTTTTTTTTTTTTGTGAGCTGGTTGTCCAAAGAAACATCCATCTACAGTGGTCTTTCTTTTAAACACTGATAAAATTATCCTCAAGCAGTCTTCTTAGTTAGTTTTTACATTCTTTTACTAGCAAGACTAGGAAACCTGAGAGAGGATCTCAACACCATGGTAACATGTGGCACCCCTGGTAACATGTGGCACTCCAAAGTTTCTGTTAGAGTAGGAAAGGTCTGGACACATTCAAGACTTGTGAGTCCATGGCCTTTATCCGTAAGCTCTCCCAACTGAGTCAGGGAAGGAAGTGAGAAAGGCTGGAAGCAGGACAGGAGCCAGATAATGAAGGGACTCACATACTGAATTAAGGAGCTTAGATTTTAATCTCATCTGGTAAGAGATAAAGGCAAAATGGTGGGTTATATTACCTGGCTAATCCAATCAGCTGACCTAGGTACCTAGAAATAGATTCAGAGGAAATTAAAGTGGAGATGAATGAGGCTTTTGTTTTTCTTTTCTTTTTTTTTTTTTTGTTCCCAAGGAGAGAGTAGGAGATGAAAGGAGACATAGTAGCTTTTGTGATTTAGAAATAAAAGCCAGTTCCATTGATGTGATTGTTTCCATAAAATCTTTGCAAGATTTTAGTATTAAATTATATAAAATTATATGAAGTCTTATTTTTATCAAGAAAAGAAAAATGTACTATTTTAAAATATAGAGGAGAGAATAGATACTGATTTGAGATTGTAGAGTTACAACTTTCCTTTTAATGTGTGAGAGCTTGCATTTTACTGACTTTTTGTGGTTTTACTTGCTCGTAAAAAAGGAACATTTCGTCTCTAAAACAAAGAAGAGATTGCTTAATATTTTTGTTTAAACCAGTTATTAAATGTCTGTGGCAAAATAACAAGCTTTAGTAAATGAGGGCTCTATGTTTTTGCTTCCTCCCAAGGAATTAAAGCCCTGGGAGTGTGGTATGTCTGCTCTCCTGTACCCTGGGTGGCTGGTGTATCCACACAGCTAGTCACATGGTGTGAGGAAACTTGGGCCAAGGAGCTACTCTGGAGAAATGTGAGATTAATTTTTCTCAAGAAGTCCAGGCTACCTTCTTCTTGTTTCATCAGCTTCTCCTGCCTTTAGCCCAGGCACTAGACTTTTCATCAGATCCTCATTCATTTATTCATCAAACCTTACTGTGTACCCATTTTATAATTGGCACAAGACTAGGGACTAGGCATCCAGTGAATGGTAAACAAAACAGATACACTCTCTGTTCTAATTAAATTAATAGTTTAATGTGGGAAATGACTAACAGAGAGGCAAACATACCAAGAAAAGCAGTATCACAGAGGATTGGTCACAGGAATTACAGGTGTGCACCACCATACCTGTATGTACTATACACTTCAAATCATCTCTGTATTAGTTACAGGAACCAATAAAAGTGTATATATTGTGAGATTAGTTACACTGCATTTTTAAGGAATACTGACAAGTATATATGGATTGAATACAGATACAAGGGTTTTTGTTGTTGTTGTTGTTTTCCCTGAGACAGGGTTTCTCTGTGCAGCTTTGGCTGTCCTGGAATTCGCTCTGTAGACCAGGCTGGACTTGAACTCAGCGATCTGCCTGCCCCTGCCTCTGGAGTGCTGGGGCTATCACATCCAGTCAGATTTACATTTAAAAAAGGTTCTTCTAAGAAATGTAGATTTGTTTATTTTTGTGTACAAGGCATTTTCCTCAAAGGCTCAAA
Source organism: Peromyscus attwateri (assembly GCA_902168425.1). Classification (NCBI taxonomy): domain Eukaryota; kingdom Metazoa; phylum Chordata; class Mammalia; order Rodentia; family Cricetidae; genus Peromyscus; species Peromyscus attwateri. The sequence continues at coordinate 36,553 of CABHPP010121352.1, forward strand.
AGGACCTATCATTTTAGTTCTCACACGAACAAACAAGATGGCAAGGGGCAAGAGCAGGGGATAGAATTCCTGTGGTAGATCCTTCATCACCTTCTGACTGTGTAGAATGGAAGGCATATTTATCCCAAGTCTGGAAGTTGGAAAAGGAAGAAGGCTATTGCAGAGGTTCAGGATGTGTGAGAGACAGATTTAGAAAAACTTACTGATCAGGCTTAATGTTGAGGGAGAAGAGGAATTAAGATAATTGCTCCTTGTTTTGGGATTCTGACTGAGTAACTTAATGCATGATGATAATTACTGAAATTGAAGAGGGTTGGCATGGGACACTGCAGTTCCAGAATTTCTGTTTAGGGAGACATGGATGGCCAGGCAGTCAGAAATAAGGGCTGAGAGAGACTTTTCCTAAATATATAGTCACATAGCATTTATATCAGTCTGGGTGGGTTTGCTCAGGTTACAGCAGTAAACACACACACACACACACACACACACACACACACACACACACGGGGGTGGGGGGTGGGGGGTGGGGGGGTTGTTTTGTCCTTGCTGAAAGTCCACAGCAGGTCCAAATGACTGTTGAGGCAGGTTTTCTCCATGTCATGTGTCAGCATTCCAGGCTATTTTAATCTTAGATATCCACATTTCAACACATGATCACTTTGGTATGAAATAAGGGAAGTTGAGGGAATGAAGGGGCAGGTGCAACATGGAGCTAAAGTGAAGGATGTATAAATGCACTTGTTCAAATGTTCTGGGAAAGAGGAACTAGGAGTCTTAATGAGCATAAATAATGTTAACCATGATACTTTATGTATCAAATAACAAGGTAGAGATTATGATTAACCCCAATAGAGGCCCATGCTTCAGTTTCTGTGTTATAAAGGGGCAGGGGGCTCAAAACCCCAAATCCCAATTTTGAATGTGTTAAATTCAAGGTGTGTTTATACAAAGTGTCAAATAAGCAGCTAAAGAAAAATGCTAATAGAGATATGAATTTGGAAGATTAAAAAATATCTGGAGTTGGAGAGGAGGGTGTAGTCTAGTGGTCTATTTTGAATAATATTGTTATGGGGAAACATTCAGTGGGTGATTAGAAGAGCAGTGTGGACAGAGCCCCGCAGACAAGCCTAACTAAAGGATGGTCTGGAAAGGAGATGGAAGGAACACTCAGATGGATTGAAGGAATCAAGAGAAAACTATTGAAACTAAGAGAAAGAACTGTAAGGTATGTGTTTCAGCTCCCTCAAAGGGGTCGCCCTCCTTTCCTGTGTCTCAACTGAATTAAACCTGTTAGTACTGAAGTATCTCTCCTCTTTTAAAACAAGGCTGGCATTTTCCCAACTAACCATCAGGATGTCATGAAACTCGAGGTATACAGGTATCACTCAATTCTTCCACCACTCCACAGTCTTCAGCACTTGTGCATTTAACTTTTCCTTGCCTAATTTCCCCAAGTGTTTAGCAAAGACCATGGCTTTATTTCCCAGGTCTTATCTTCCCAACAAGGTAGTCTTTGCCCAGAGCATATAGACGTTCTCTCCATCCTGTGCCACTGGTGCTTTATAGCACATGCCCTGCTCTAAGCACTTTAGAGCATTTGCAACTATCTGAAATTATTGTTTAATTGTTGTGTGTACTCTGTCAATTTTATCACACCAGAAAGCAAGTTCCAAACTAGGTGTGATACTGTATATCTTTAATCCCAAAATGAGGCAGGTGAAGGCGTGAGAATCATGAGTTTGAGGTCAGCCTGGGGGCTACATGATGAGATCCTATCTCAAAAACAAACCAAAATTAAAGCCAGTTCCAAGAAGCTTATAAAGTTTAATTGTGGGTAGAAGGGGCTAGAGAGATGGCTCAGTGATTAAGAGCACTGGCTGTTCTTCCGGAGGACTGGAGTTCAATTCCCAGCACCCACATGGCAGCTCACAACTGTCTGTAATTCCAGTTCCAGGGGATCCTGACACCTTCACACCAAAGCACATAAAATAAAGTTAAATAAATTAAAAAAAAATTGTGGGTAGAAGATGAAAGTTGGGAGCATAAGGAGTGGCTCTTCCTCCCAGGGTGGAGTTACCATTTCAGAAATTCTGAGATGGTGTGTTGGTAGAAGGGTTGTGGACACCATGATAAAAATAACATTTGAAGCTATGGCAGCAGTGGTGCACACCTTTAATCTCAGCACTTGGGATGCAGATGCAGGCAGATCTCTGGGTTTGAGGCCAACCTGGTCTACAGAGTGAGTTCCAGGATAGCCAGGGCTACACAGAGAAAAATATAATACTGATTTCTTTAATTATGTCTCAAAAAATAAATAAAAAATAAATAACATTTGAGTGAGCTAGCAAAGTTCAGACTGAGACACAAACAGCATAGTCAAAGGGGGTGCTTTTATGACATACACACCCCAATCCTGGTCCTAGGCTGGGCAACTCTGTGGTTACAACCTGTCTATTCATCTGGAGCAGCTCCTTATCTATCCAGAGTTCTATCACAGTGCTCACAACAGTGTCAAACACACAGCAAATACTCAATAATTATTGAGTGATTGACAGTGTAAAGCAATAGTCTGTGAAGATAATGGTTGTACAAAAATCACTGGTTTTCAAGAGGGTACTTTTCCAAATCACATCCTATTAACAACAAGAAAAAAAGTCTTGGAATCACAATTTGGAACACATTTGACTGTCCAATGTTATGTACTTTGTGTTACACGCTTAGTTTGGGGGTCACGGTATGCTTACATTGAGATATGTACATTGATTATTACTACAGCAGTTTTGTTTCTTTATAACTTCCAATTTTTTGACCAAGGATACCAGGGTATTTTATTTAATGTGGCTGGTGCCACCTAGTGGACATCATCTCCTTAAACAGGTTTGAATCTAGGATTTTTATTTACCTGGGAAAGGAAATGATGGTGAGGATGGTTGTTACAAGTGCTGGCTTTGAGGTTAGTTAATTTCACTGGCCAATTTCATCTCCTAAAGACTACTGCAGGCTGAGACAAGCATCCCTATTTGACAGACAAAGGATACTAAGACAAGGAGAGATTTGGGAAGTTTCCAAGGACAGTCAGAGAGTAAATTGCAGAGTCAAAGTTTCAGTGCCCTACCCTGTAACTACCGTTCTAAAACATGAAGTCATCTGTATAATCAAAGATATGTGTTATGTATTTGTATACTGAGAGGTGAGAAGATGACCGTGTGCCTTAGTACCCTGGAGATAATACAACTTAAATGCCAACAGGTTTCCATGGAAGCAGTTTGATTATCTCCTGGAACATGATTTAACCCCCACTTATATGCCCTCATCTAATTCTAATTACCTACTGAAGGCGCCATCTCCTAATACCATAAAAAGTGGAGATTGGAGCTGGCAAGATGGCTTAGTGGGTAAATGTTCTTATTTGCCCTTCAACCCTGGAGACCTAAGTTTGATCCCTACAAGTCACATTAAGGTCCAAAGAGAACCAATTTACTCCACAAGTTATTCTCTGGCTTCCATACATGATCTGTGGATTTCATACACACATATAATAATGAATAATTTTTTAAGTTGGGGGCAAAGATATCAACATATAGAATTGGAGAAACCATAAAAATTCAGTCTTTAATACAAGAGTTTTAATTTTTTGTTTGCACTTGTATTTATTTCAAATAAATCTAAAATTATTTCCAATGTTTTATTATACAGTATTTTAGATGCCAGAAGACTTGAAAGAACAGCACACTAGTACAATCACCAACAAAAGGTTATATCTGCCTTACCTATATGCTTGTCTCCATATCTACACATCTGAAAGTAGCTGTTGCATTGTTATATTCTATCCTAACTACATCAGTATGCATCTACTAACTCAAGCACCATTATTACTAAGAAAAATAATGTCTTCTGCTATTTTTTTTTAGCATATATGTGTTAAAACGTCTCCAATGTTTTCATGCCCATTTCCTTCTGCATCTGGATACCAAGTTTAAGTATTGCATTTAGTTCTAAATCTCTTAGTTCCATTAACCCAGAAAAGTCTCCTATCCCTTTTCCTCCAGAAAACCAGATTTTTGAAAAACTAAGATGTGATAATGGCATGCAACTAGATTATCCTTTAGAGATTCACAGTGAAGTATTTACCAATAAAACAGGAAAGGAGGGGCTGGAGAGATTGCTCAGAGGTTAAGAGCACTGCTTGTCCTTCCAAAAGTCCTGAGTTCAATTCCCAGCAACCACATGGTGGCTCACAACCATCTGTAATGAGATCTGGTGCCCTCTTCTGGCTTGCAGGGATATGTGCAGACAGAACACTGTATACATAATAAATAAAAAATAAAATAAAATAAAATAAAAAAAACAGGAAAGGATGTTACAAAAGTACAAGGCAGGATTACTTAATCTCAGGTGTAATTTAAATTTACCTAAGTAGAATAATACATTAGACTGATTTACATGATACTTCTGAAAACTGTATGCTCATAATTCTAGATGTATGCTTAAATTTTGCATGTTTTTAAAATCTTCAATTAAGTCCATGTGATGAGTTCATCTCACCAAAATATATGAATGAAAAGGTTAAAAATCCAATTTAAAAGCCAGCTGTGCACACCTTTAATTCCAGAACTTGGGAAGCTGAGACAGGCGAATCTCTTGAGTTCAAGGCCAGTCTGGTCTACAGGGTGAGTTTCAGGACAGCCAGGACGACACAGAGAAACCCCGAGTCAAAAAACAAACAATCCAACTTAAAGAAAAACCTACAACATTCAAGTAGTGCACAATAATACAAGGACAGTATTCTAAGAATCCCAGTGTGGTGGGTGGGTGTGGTGTTGCATGCCTATAATCTCAGTACCCAGAGGTGGAGGCAGATGGTCAAAGTCAACCTTGGCCATAAAGCAAGTTTGATGGAGGACAGCCTGATTATGTGAGATCCTATTAACTCATTTTATCCAGAAACAACATTTGCTGTGGTCTGAATGCTTGTGTCTCTCCTAAATTCTTATGTCAAAACCTAATTGCCACTATGCCAGTATTAGGAGGTTGGGATATAGTTATGACAATATTACAGCGACCCCAAAAAGACGCCTTTTCCCCTTCTACAATGGTAAAGACAATTAGCAGATCCCATCTACGAATCTATGCTCTAACCAGACACTGCATCTTGGAATTTCTAGCCTTTAGAACTTGGAGAAATAAATGTAAGTTTATAATCCAACCAGTCTATAGTATTTTGTGACAACACCAAACGGATAAGATAATTATCATTAGTACCACGTGGGTAGATAAGCAGCAACATTTCTATGGCAGAGGATGCAGTATAACCACAGCAGTCTGCCCCACCTCTATTCTAGCAATACAAGGAGCCTGGCTCTCCCTGCTGCACTCTCTTGGCTCCTGTCAGCTGACAACTAAAACAGGCTACACAGCTGGAGATTAGTGGGAGACTGGAAGGACTGAAGAGAAAAGCTAAGAGTGAAATTCTTTATGGCAGCTATATTGTCTTTGGTTTCCTGTGTTTCAGGTACTTTCTCCACTCTTGTTCCTTAAAACAAAGGGCTGAGTGGCTTCTGGCTGGGAGGGAAACCTGGAGAGAGGCATTTGAAGGAAGGTAAAAGGAAAGTAAAGGGGGACATTGTGGTTTAAGGTTTAAGTAGGTAGGGTGGTGAGAAGCAGATTGCAGAGATGATATGGGAAGAATTACCTGGGACAAAGGAAATATAAAGAAACCATATGGAATACCACTATCTTGTAACCCAAATAAAAAACACAAAAGAGACATTGAAGAGAGTTACAATACAGGCTCCTGTTAGTCCTCTTGGTTGCCCACAAGATCATATTGCAGAAGACATCACACTTCTTGACTGCAAGATATGAAAAACACAATATGGAACTGACTTGGAAACCTCCTCCCTGCTAGCTAGCTTTCAAAGTGCTAGGTGGGAGCTGTGCTGGCCTCTAGGGGGTGTCAGGGAGGACCACAGGGAACTGTATGAACTAAAACATCAACCTGCAGGGCTTTTACTTACCTGTGAAATAGTGGAATGACTGTTGTTTAGGTAACCAACTGCCTTCTGATTGTATTTGAGGCCTGCTTCACAAGGGAAGGGAGTAACCCATGCCTGGCACTATAAAACCCACTAATGACTCAGGCCTGTAGAGGTCACAGGCTCAGAGGAGGAACTTAGTATTGTCACTTAAGGAAACTGACATAGCATTAAATTACATTCTAAATATGTGTTTATACCTATAGATAAAAGCTACTCTCAGCCTTAATCAGAGAACCCTCTCCTCACAATGAATGACAATGAATGCAGAGACCCATGGCTGCCCAAAATGCTGAGAATAAGTCATGGTTGTGGACTTAGGCCTAAGCAAGACATTTACACCACCCATTCTAAGTCTCAGCAAATTTGCAGAAGGGGTGAGAATTATGTAAGAGCTGGAAGACAGGGTGAGGGCTGTGAAATGCTATTCTCTAGATGATACAACCATAGTGGTTACTTACATTGGGCTCAGACAAGACTAGTCCTGTCTACAATCAGTCATGGAATGGGGAGGGGCTCATTTTACTACTGAACTGCTGGAGAGTGATAGATTCTGGGAAAGGAGGAATTAATTGTCTTCAGTTGTGTGTGTACTGCTGAACCCATCAGGCCCACAGTTCCAAGTTCATGGTCACAGAGACAACCCTGGTTAAACTCAATGGGTCACAAACAAAATATATGGACATGAACGTCAGAGATTTGTGGAGAGCAGGGGGATGGACAGGAATGGTAGAAAGATGTATGAAGTTGGGAGTGAGAATGGTCTGTAATTGTTATGCATATAAATGTGTAAGAATATATGTAAATAATGACAATGAAAATTTTTCTAATATAAATTTATTCAAATTATTACAATAAAATATTTAGTACATTTTTCCTTTATATGACTAGTGTTTGTTCTACAAGCATTATATTTTAAACTACTTCCAACTTGAAATATTAGATAATTAGTGAAAAATTAATACATGCTATTTTTCCCCTTTATAATTTTCCTGTGATTGGCTACCATGATCTGATAAGGCATATATTTAGTCAGTACATTCCACTCCCCCGCAACCCCTCTTCAGAGTAATGTTTCGGTATTTGTATTGCAGGGCATGTGGGTGCTTTGGTTCTGGGCTTCTTTGATGGCTATTCTTGATTGTCAATTTGACTACATCTGGAATTTATTAAAACTCAAAAATAGAATGGCATATCTGTGAGAGATTTTTGCTTAATTTGAAGTGGGAAGATCCACTTCTAATCCAGATCCTTGAGGTAGGAAGACATACCTTTAGTCTAGATCTTTAGGGTTGGGAAAACCTACTTCTTAACCTGGGCCACATCTTCTGTTGGAAGCCTATAGGCTTATATATAAGGACATGGGAGAAGGAAGCTTTTGTACTTTGCCTGCTTGCTCTCTCCTCACAAGCATTCTCTGACTGGCATTTAAGTCTACTTCTTTGGGATTCCAGCATATATTGACAACCAGCTGAGATGTCCAGGCTCATGGACTGAACAACTACCGGATTCCTGGACTTTTCATTCACAGTCAGCCATTGTTGGATTAGCTGGACCACAGCCTATAAGTCATTCTAGTAAATCCCCCAAGATTAATTCTGTAAATTCTGTTACTATAAAGAACCTTTTAGCTTCTTTAAGGGCTTTCTGACAACATATTGGCAGACACCAGTTTCTTTAGTGAGACTGAAAAGCTTTCAGATTCTGCTGGCCCTTTTAGGGCTAAATTGACAAGGCATAGTAGATCTGTCAACCTAGGAACATCCTTTTCTCTCTCTCTCTCTCTCTCTCTCTTTTTTTTTTTTTTTTTTTTTTTACAATAACCATTGGCATCCACGATACATCTGTAAACAGATTTTACTTCTTTCCAGTTCTCTTTGGTCTATAATTCTTACCCTCTTATTTAACAGCAGGTGCACTCTGCCGTGGATCTGGAAATCTTCCTTTATGGGAAAACCTTGTTTGTCATTCCTACCACTGATTCAAACCACATAACCCTTCCACTCTTTACCCAGAGAATCAGTAGCTACTTCTGTGGCTAGGTGCTTCTCACAGAACATACTAATCTTGTTGTTCTTCATCCACTTTAACGAGTTTCTGACAGCCAGGGACTGGGAAGGAGATATTCAGCTTCATCTTGACACAGCCAACCACCTAGGAGGTGCCACAAAAAAGAGCATTGTTTTCCTTTTCAATACTGAGAACTGAATCTAGAGCTTTGTATGTGTTAAACAAGCATTCTGTATATATATATGAGCTATATCATCAGACCTTTAAATTTTCTTATTTTGAGGTGTCATTAAATTGTCCAAGAAGGCACTGAATTTGTGTCCCCTCCTGCCTCAGCCTCCTAAATAGCCCCAGGTCTGGTTAAGATCAATTCTTTCCTTACAGTTAATTCACACTTGCCTTGACTGGGACCATCACTGGGATCTCTGGCCTCTTGCTCCACTGTCCTCTCAGGCACAACATTTTTCCCAATGTAAGAATTTTTTTTTTTTATGTATCTTGGTAGATTGTGTCATTTATATTTGTTATAGGTCTTTTTTTAAGTCTAAAAATGTAATTTTACAACTTTTTTTAAGGTTCCCTATATTTATATTTTTTAGCTCTCAAATATGGATCACTAGTACAAGTCAAGCTGATCACTGTCTCTTACGTAAGCCACACATTTTACCTGGTTTAGCTTAAGTCACTCTACAAAGTTTAACAACTCTCAGCCTCAATCCTCAGTAGCATCCCTGAATGCAGGTAACACCACTTAAGGCTACCAAAGTATCTGGACAATCATTAGCTTATGATTCAGAGGCTAGTGGTCTGGCAGTAACAAGAAAATACACACTTTAAGCTAAGCCCATTGGGACATGACTATATCTCTGCATTTGAGATAAAAGGCAGGGTAATTGTCAAGTTTGATTCCAGTACGGGCTATAGGGAAAGACCCTGTCTCAAAAGAGCAAATCAAATCAAAACATCAAAACTATTATGTATGGGTGTATATGTACACACACTCAATCAAAGCACATGCACTAGTTGCTTTAGGTTGTCCATTAAAATGACTTCTCACATTTATAAACTTTGGGTCAGCACTGTTCTATATAAATATTAATGTTGACTCTTTTTAAGTTTTTTCTTTTATGTTTATCTGTGTGTGTGTGCCATGGTACATGTGGAGAAAAATAAAAATCAGCTCAAAATCAACCCCAAGCCTTAAATCTTAAAACTGGAATCCTTGAAATGATTACAGGAAAATACAGATGCAGGCAACAACTTTCTGAATAGGATTCCAATAGATCATGAAATGATAGTGAGAACTGACAAATGGGATTGCTTAAAGTAAAAAGCTGCATAGCAAAGAAAACAATCATCTGAGTCAAGAGACTCCAATCTCTGTAACTAATCTGACAAGGGAACAGAACACATAAAGTGAAACAAACATACATTAAAACAACAAACAGTAAGTAGGCAAATGAACTAAATACAAACTTTTCAAATGGTTAATAAACACAGAGGGAGCTAAAGAGCTGGTTCAGCAGGTAAGAGCATTAAGTCCTTTTACAGAGGACCTCTGTTTGATTACCAGTATTCTTGTGGTAGCTCACAATTGTCTGTAACTCCAGTCTCAGAAGATCTGATGCCCTCTTCTGGCCTCCAAGGATACTGCATATACATGGTGCATAGACATATGTGCAGGCAATACACTCATGCACGTAAATACAATAAAATGTTCAAAATATTTATGAAAAATGTCGAAAACCTTTAGCTACTAGAGAAGAAAAAATACCCAGTCAGAATGGGTATCAAGAAAACAAAGAAGCAACAAATGTGGGGAGGGGAGGAAACTTATACATCACTGTTGGGAATGTAAAATAGAGCCACTATGAGAAACAGTATGGAGGTTCCTCAAAAAAAAAAAACAACAGAATTCGCACATGACCTAGCTATATCACTTCTGGGACAATGCCTAGAAGAATCAGTCATCTTACTACACAGATATTTGCACATCCATTTTCCTTGTGGCACTATTCACTGGCCAACACAGCCTAGGTGTCCAACAACAGATGGGTGATTAAAGAAATGTAGTACATTTACACATGGAATACTATTCAATTATAAACGAAAACAAGTTATGTAATTTACAGGAAAATGGATGAAACTGGAAATCATGTTAAATGAAAACCAGTCTCATAAAGATAAGTATCACATAGTTCCTCTCATATGTGGAATGTAGGGGACATAGAAATAAAAGAGGAACTATTGGGAAGGTGGAAGGGGGAACTGGAAAAAGAAATTATAATAGAAGGGGTAAGTATGGTCAAAGTACATTATAAAGGAATGGAAATGTCACAGGAAAACACACTAGTTTGTACAGCTAATAAAAATGAAAATAAAGCCGGGCGGTGGTGGCGCACGCCTTTAATCCCAGCACTCGGGAGGCAGAGGCAGGTGGATCTCTGTGAGTTCGAGGCCAGCCTGGGCTACAAAGCGAGTTCCAGGAAAGGCGCAAAGCTACACAGAGAAACCCTGTCTCGAAAAACCAAAAAAAAAAAAAAATTGAAAATAAAAAGTACCATATAAGTCTATGTACAATCTAACTCACAAATTAAGAGACCATTTTGTCACACTGCTACTGCATTGATAAAGTATGGCAACTACAGTAAGTACAGACGCTGAAGCAGTGCATGGAAGTAACAGGCTAAATCAAGTAAGAGTCCAGATTTTACTAAAGTGAGTCTTTAGCAAATTTTCTATGTAACCCAGGTTGCCTTCAGACTTGCAATCTTCCTGTCTCAGCCTCCCAAGGGCTAGGATTACAAGCATGTTCCACCATGCTTGGACACCCCAATAAATTTTCCTAATGATACACCATAAAATACTGACAAAACTATCAAAGTCTTAATATAATTTCAAAGCCCTGTTTAATTCTAATCCTCTAGCAGCACTAGACATTATTATTATTCTATATTTTCATTAATCTGAAGTTTGATGGGGGGGGGGTAAGAACATTTCCTTGGTAAAAACATCTCTCAGGCAACTCTAAAAGTTCTTGTACAAAGTGAGGGTTTAGACAGCAGAGATATAAAGTGAGGACATGACCCCTCCAAAGTTGAGGGGAGTTTTTTTTTTTCCCCCCAGATATGAGAGGCATCTGAAGGAGTGCAGAGCAGGGAGAGAAAATAGTAGACTAAATATGGCCAGTAGGTTGGACCTAGTCATGAGAGGAGAAAGGCGCAAGGCTGAAATAGCTGGGTTATACAGGAAAGAGAAGCTGGGGTGGGGGTGGGGGTGGGGGTGTCCATGAGTTGGAGAAGTTTAGGAGAGTGAGGTGAGAAGAGCCACAGGTAGTTGTGAAATTGAGGAAGTCCTGAAGGCCAGCATGTGTTGGTATG